>JAYMTA010003562.1:0-14016 GCA_036897625.1 Pelargonium cotyledonis | reverse complement strand
CTTTGTGCACGTGGACTCGAGGCTTCGAATGACGTGGCGCTCGGGTGCCACGTGTCGACTTGTGACTGGCCAAATCACTTATGATTTTTTGGGTAGAATCAAGTATATATGAGTTTGAGAAAACTATCCAACTGTATAACTAAGAAATCTTTAATATCAAATGGTAGAGTTCTCATGCTGATAAATTAGCATTCTTTATAGAATGGTTTGAGGAATATCGTTGTTGTGTTATAATCAATTGGTAAAAAATAATACAATTTGGTTGTGGTAGGAAAGTCAAGCTAGCCCTCCAGCCTTGTGCTCTGTCCTATCATGAAACAAGAACATGTTTTGTAATTAACATGGAAGTATAACTATTGTATGTGGCTTTAGTGTTTAAAAATATTCTTCTAAGAACAAAGAAGCTAAGAAGAAAATGAGATGAGTCACAATAAGTGTAAAATTGTTTAGAGGTTTTTAGTGATGGGTCTTGTTTGAGATTTCCAAGTTTCATTTAGTATAGCTATTGTATGTGGCTCATTTTTGTTGCAGGTTAACCATGAGTAGACATGAGCCTAATATTGTGTTGCCAAAAGATGAGTCTGAACGTAGGATTTTTGAATCCAATCACAGAGGAACCTTTGTAGAGCAATCAGAGTTAAGACTATATGTGAGTGGCGATGTAGCTTATTTTGGAGACATTGATCCTGACAAGTGCTCAATGGAGAGACAAATGATCAATGGTGATTGAATGTGAAAGACTTGTGAATTTTGATGTTTGTTCTTAATTTGGTTAAAAACTACTATACCGATTTTTATTTGAAAAGGGTACACAAATGAACTTTCTCAATAAACAGAGTCTCAATATTTGAAAGACCCAAAAACATGCCCTTAATTAGGAGTGGTGTGGAAGGTAAAGTATGGCAGTCATTGAACTCATTTGTGTGTTCTAATAGTATGCTTATACAGTTTCATTTTTCTTTGGTCTAACTGATGAAGACTAACCATTATGTTTTTCTTTTGTGCATGAAGCTATCACTATGCATGTATGGCTTAAACTAAAGATTAAGATCACTCTCTACGTATGTTGGTGCAAATGTGGGTCATTCTTTGATTCTACAGTTCTCAACTTCAATTTTTGTTTAAGGTGTTTAACTAGCCCTAATATGTCGAAAAAGTTGTCTTATAAATGCACAAAAGGGCATTAAGGGAATTATAAAAAAATTATTATCTCTTGTGACCTGCACATGTTAACATAAGTGTGAATATTCCATCATTTTTAACGTTTTACACGTTAAGTAATTACACAGGGTAGTTAGTTGTTGACTTCAAAAGCTGAGGGAGGTCATGTGTTTATGGGTCTAGACACAGGGGGGTTTAGTGTAATTACCTCTATTTTATATAATAAAAATTAGGCCAGCCCTTTCAACGAGCTTGATGAGTTAGTTGAATTTTTATTATTATGATTATTATTATCTAGTGTGTGCAGCCCAAATGTCATACAATTTTGTTCATTAGTATCATTGTTTTTTTAAGGTAAAAATCTCATTTTTTTTCCCTGAAGTATCACAACATGTTCTAATTTGGTTATTGAATTTTGTTTAACTAAAAATAGTTCTTGAACTTTCAATTAATGACCCAAAATGGTCCCTCACATCAGACTCCGTTAGTTGTCCGTTACTTTTGTATGACGTGGAAATTAATTTTTTTACATAATTTAATTTAATAAATAATTTGGCTGATGTGGCAGTCCATGTGTATTAAAATAGGTCACATGACAAGCACATGGCTGCCATGTCAGCAATCCCTTCTCAAAAACAACATACGACGTCTGTCCCAATTTTCAATGATTGTCTTCTTCCTCAAACGTAGGGTTCCAGTCCATGTTCATCTGCAAAGCCCCTGCACACCAAACTCGACATCACAAATCTGACTCCATTGACAGAATTTTAATTACAGACTTTCGCTTTTCCTTTTTATAATATCAAATACGATTCCATTCATCATCTCAAGTGCTAGCCTAAGTTTTATAAATCTCAAGTGCAATGTGTAATTTTTTATAAAGAGCAGAGAATCCAATCACGGTCTCTGGTTTTCTTTTCTTTTTTTTTTTTTTTAAGATTATGGAGAAATATATGAGTTTGGAATTATAACCATAACAAAGCAATTTGTTCAATTATTAAGCCTAAATAACTTCAATCAAACCAAAACTCTTTTAAGTAAAGATGAGATCGATGAACTGAAATTGCAAGATTATTGTGCAGTAAAAAATTGATCATGTCTGGATTTATTTTTCTACTTTACACATTTGTTTCAACATTGAATTCAAATCAATCAAGTCTGCAATTTAGTACCATACCCATGTAAAACAACATTCAGTAAAACTCATAGAAAATGAACATTTTGTACAAATTGTACAAATTGTTGCATTCATAAAATCAACACAAACATTGAAAATGGAGCAATCTGACAAGAAAGAAACATCATATATATTTGCATTCAAAATTAACTGGATCCAAGTGAATACAAACAAAAACTTCCATGTTTCATAACAACTAAATATTTAATTAACCCACCAAAAAGCTGCAACATTCACAACCAGTGTATATGGTATCAACCAAACCATACAAAAACCAACAATCTATCAATTTGTGTATCATAATTTTCCAGTTACCACAAAACATATGACTCTTTACTCTTCCACTTATGGCTTCCACACTGGTTCTTTGCCTTTGCTTGATATGTTAGTAAATTTCTTCTTTTGAGATTGTTGTTTTGCAGGAACATTCTCTTGAATGACAATTCCTTTGGTTTTTCGCCTTTGTGGGAAGATAGAGCCAGGCTGCACAACTTGCTGTGACTACATTCCAGGCTACAACAAATCATAGCAACAACATTTAAGGTAACTACTAGCCATATTGAACCAAAAAAATACAATTTTTTAGAACTTAATGAATGTCACTTAAGTCAAGTACAGCACAACCAGTTTGTGGGTCATGAAATACTCCAAACCCAGAGGGTATAGGAATTATGCCTCTTTCTGCTATTTTATCTCCTGTGAAAGTTGTCATCTTCCTTTGTTGTGTTCTTGTGTCTGTTCCTGTTTTAGTTTGTTTACTACTTCCCTCGTCCTACAATGAAGTTTCATTTTATATTAGTGATTGCATACATTACTAAAATCACTAATGTAACATTGACTAACTAAGAAGAATGTTTGAACCTGTGGCTTATCTGGACAACTTCTTTTGTTGTGACCTTTCTTGTTACAAATTGTGCAAGTCATCCTTCTCCCATCTCTTGACAGCTTGTGAAAATTTGGATCTTGATTAACTTTCCTCTCACCGGTTCCTTCTTCCGCTTCCTTAGTTTAGGCCTCCCTGGCATCCTCTTCTCCACGGGTGGTAATAATGGTCTCAACAATGGTCTTGGCCAATCAGCAATGCCCCTCACTGGCATCAACATATGTGCATATGTTCTTTCATATGCAGGTTTTTTGAACCATTCAGATACATACTTCTCATAACATTGAGATTCATGTTCGATACATGCACAAGCATGTACACAAGGATACCCTTTTAGTTGCCATTTTCTACACGAGCATGTTTGCTTGTCCAAGAACACTGCAAATTGTATTTCTCCTTGCTTAACCTCATAGCCATCGTCTCCATTGAACTCGGAGTCCCATTCATCACTTTTTTCAATATTGAACTCCAAGTTCTTTGCAATTCGCGGTGCATATCCATGCTTCCAATTTTTCAAAGCATCTCTCTTCTCAGCCAATCTTTGCATCAAATAGGTTCTAATATCTTCCAACAAACTGATTACAGATTTACTCCTAGCTTCTATATCACACCATTAAAAGTCTCGCATAAATTATTGTCCACATTGTCGCACTATACTTCCTCATCAAAATAGGCCTGACACCAAAACTTGGGATGTAAAGTTTCCTTCATTTGGACAAATGCGAGTGGGGATTTGTCAACCATGTCACTCAAGTTATCCCACATTTGACATAGATTTGCACTCTTCGCTGCCCCCCAATACTTTCGCCTCTATTCTGATCCTCGGTGTGTTTTCTTCCAATTCGCATACAAATGTCGGACACACATACGTTGATATGCCTCAGGAATGACTTCTTCAATAGCCTTAACTAAACCCTACAACAAGGTGAACATGATAAACACATTCAGCTCTAAAATATGACTTGATAAAAAAACAAATAAAACATTGTAACTTGGTGAAAGTATGTATTCAGCAAACCTGTTGTTGATCTGATATGATGGTCCACCCTTTTCCTAATCCAAGTGAAAGGTCTTCGCTCAATAAGCCCAAGAACCATCTCCATGAATCACTGGTTTCACCCTCAACAATAGCCCATGCAATGGGAAACATTTGATTGTTTCCATCTTTCCCTACAGCTGTAAGAAGCTCGCCTTTAGGATTCCTTTCAGAAAAAAACCGTCCACCCCTATAAACTTCCTACAACCCTTAAGGAAGCCCTTTCTCAACGCATCAAAGCATATATAAATACGTTTGAAGTGTGGGTCGGATTCTGGAATAGGAAAGAATGTTTTAATCTCTACTCTTGTTCCCGGGTTTGATATCCTTAACTCCTCGGCATACCTCCATATGTCACCAAATTCAGCAAGATATTCATCGTAAATTTCCTTAAAAATAATAGATTTGGCATTCCTACACTGCTTTTAAGTTACTCTTGGCTTTGAGTTTCTTGTAAGTCATCTTCTTTAAAGCTCTTGATCTCACTCTTGGGAACTCGAGTATTATTTCTTTGTGATAGTTAGCCAAGAATCGAGCAGTAACCCTGCTGTTCTTTTTTGTGACCTTGCAATCATGTTTTTCTTGGTAGGTCTTCACCACATACTTTCCAGTTTCAGCATCCCAAGAACAATAAATTCTCCATCGACACTCTTCCATTTTACACTTAACATGTATTCTCACTGTATCATTTTTTTTAACTTCACGTCATGTCTTTTCAATATCGAATATTTTTTAATAGCTTCCTTGAACATTTGTCTTGTGAAAAATTGTTGGCCTACCAAAAAATCAGCAAAGGGAGCATCTGGATTGTACTCCAATGATTGTTGCATTATCTTTCTCCTAGCTTCATATTCATTAGAGAGTACTTCTTCATCAGAATTTGTTTCAACAGATACGTCTCCCTCAAAATCAAAATATTCTGATTCTGCATGGTGTCCCTTCCGAAACACATATCCTACACCTGGAGCCCCAACTAAGCAATCTTGAGGACCATCCGCTTCACAATCAGCTTCTGGAACTTGGACATGTTATGTAGTTCCATTTTGTTGCTCTTGTTGCTCACTTGATAGTGCTTCAATTAATGCAACATTTTCCCTTTCTAGAACTCTAGTTTCATCGAAACAAAGTAGTGTCATTTCTTCATGTTCCAACTCATTACCAACAACTTTTAAGTTACATAAGCTTCTATATTTTTTCAATTTCGTCCTAGCAAGGTGTATTCTTCATCGTCTTCTTGACTATCAGCAGAGACGTGATCAAGTATATGATCAGCATCTCTTTCATCATCACTGCTATAAACCTCATCTTCTAATTGCAAACCATTGCATCAACATATATATGATCAAATTTTACTACACCATCTTCTCCAATCCCACTGACTAAGTCCCTCTCATCTTCACTTACTTTATCAGAACATCCATATATCTTTTCACTCATTTTGTCACAAGCTCAACCTACATTTTCCAACAAGAAATATGATAAAATCAAATAATTTTGGTAGATTTCATATATGATCAAAGCAAACATACATATGAATAATAGATCCAACCAAAGTGGATTCACTTTCCTGTAGATTTCAAGTTTCTTTTTTAACTTGTTACATAGGTCCAATTCAATAAGCATGTCTTCAACTCAATTTATTTTTGTGCTTACATCACTCTTATAGGGTTCAATCTTAGTTTAATACTGAACTCTTTGTGATTGATTTAGGGATTAAAGATCTCTCATTTTAAGAGTAAGATTTGATGTCCTATAATTTTGTGCTAGCTATGTATATAGTATATACTTCAAAAGCATAAATATGATTTGGATGCAACCTAAACAACACATTGGGTCTGTTTTGACAGCAAAACCCCTAATTTATTATACCCACCAACCCAGATTAAATCCTATTATTCCTATATATACAAATCAATTTGACAAAACAACACAACTCTCAAATCAGACATCAACTAAACGATAAATACACAACCACACTCATAACCATTGATGAAAAACTTCTTACCAGTTAACAGCACAATTTTCCAGGAAAAGCTTGTTACAGATACGCAAACGATAGTGTCAGAACTTCGCGAATCTTCAGTCAAAACTTCACGAAACTGACAGAATCTTGCCTTCGAGAATCAGTTCTGGTTTGAAAGCATGAACAGTTCAAGTTCATGACACCAAACCTTCATCTTCTTCTTTCGATGTGGTTTCACTGTTAGGGTTGAGCGATCACAAACAACGACGTCGTATGTTGTTTTTGAGAAGGGATTGCTGACGTGGCAGACATGTGCTTGTCATGTGACCTGTTTTTTACACATGGACTGACACATCAGCCAAATTATTTATTAAATTTTATTATGAAAAATATTAATTTCCACGTCATACAAAATTAACAGACAACTAACAAAATCTGATGTGAGAGACCATTTTAGGTCATTAGTTGAAAGTTCACGGACTATTTTGGTCAAACAAAGTTCAGTGACTAAATTGAAACACCTTGTTAAATTTCAAAGACCAAAATGAGACTTTTACATTTTTTTTATAACTAATTGTTATTGTTTGCTTAAACACCCAAGTAATTATGTGTGTCAATATAACACACACACACATAATTATTTTCAAATGTAACATTTTATTCATTTATTTAATCAGCCTACAAATTTATAATCAAAGAATTAAATTATTAAGTTGACATATCTAAATGAGTTAAGTTTCACTTGGTCAATATAATTATTGATAACTATCTATAAATAAAAATATTTTTTAACGCAATCTATATATATATATATATATATAAGTTGCAATCTTTAAGACGCGAGTTTGAAACTTCTACCATAAAGAATAATTAACTAATTAAGTGTGCAAGAATATTTGGCATGAGTGTCTGTGGTGGTAGAACAAATGAGATCCTATGGAGATCAAATAATCGAAGAAATGGTGGTTGCTAAAATTTTAAGGAGCTTGAGACCCAAACTTGATCATGTCATGGCAACTATCGAAGAATCCAAGGATTTTTCAACTGATGAGTTGATGGGATCACTCTAAGCTCACGAGGCTCGAATCAACCAATCAATCATAACATAAGAAGAGAAGACTTTTCAAATGAAGAGGGAGCTGGAATTCTTGAATCATAATGGCACAGGAAGGGGTCGAGAAAGCTACAGAGGAAGAGGTTGTGGCATAAACAATGGACCCAAGTGTTCATACTGAAACAAATATGAGCACACTATTAAATTTTGTTGGTCCAAATCAGAAGAGAAAAGTATATTGAAGAACAAGAAGATTTCTTATTTATGGCAATAGTTGAAGTGAAGGAGGAAAATAATGATATATGGTATGTAGATAAAACTTGTTCTCATCATATGACCGGAGACCGTTCGAAGTTCACTGAACTTGATGAGACCGTCTGATCGCAAGTAAGGCTTGGAGATGACAAGTAGCTGCAAATCGAAGGCCAAGGTACTGTTGAATTCACAGTAAGTAACCATAATTTTTTTGGGTAAGAATGTCTATTTTGCTTCTTGTCTAGCACACAATCTATTAAGTGTTGGTCAGTTAATAGTGTCTGGTTACAAGACGATATTTGATGATTATTAATGCTTTGTGTTATATAAACTGTTTAGAAGAGTTCTTGCATGTGCACATATGTCAACAAATTGTATGTTTGCTCTAAATTTTTTTGAGAATACATAATCAGCTATGATGAGCAAGGCTCAAGTAGAGAGCAAGTTATGACAGCAACGATACAGTCATTTGCATATAAAAGGACTACAATCGTTGGAAAGAAAGCAAATGGTGCATGATCTTCATGCGCCGCTGAGCAAGGTATACAAAAGTTGTATGGCTGGAAAACAAACAAAACAATCATTTTCATGAGAAAGTAAATGGAGCAGAAGAAATACTCGAATTATTCATACTGATCTTTGTCATCTAATGAGGACTTACAGAGATGGCTTTAGCAGGATGAGGTAGGTATAATTTTTGAAGCACAAATCAAAAAGTTTTGAGCTCTTCAAGAAATTCAAAACTCTTGTGGAAAAACAAAGTGGGAAGGCCATTAAAATGCTCCGAACATATCGTGGATGAGAATTTACTTCGAATGATTTTTATGCTGTTTGCGATGAACAAGGAATACAAAGGCAACTTACAACCCCTTACACACCCGACCATAACAGTATGGCCAAGCGCAAGAACCGGAAGGCTATAGAAATGACTCAATCCACGCTAAAACAAAAAAGGAATGCAGTGAAAGCCATGTGGGATCAAACTCCTTATGAAGCGTGGAGCGAAAACAAGCCCTCTGTAAGTCATTTACGAGTATTCGGGTACATTTGTTTTGTCTTATGTACAAATGAACAAAATAAATTAGATGATAAGTCACAAAAACATGTGATGCGCCTTTTTTGACCTTTCGAGTCAAAGTAAGCACACTAGGAGTGTGAGGGGTCTTGATCTTCTTGTCTATGTTAAGGTGCTAGCTTAGTGTTCAAGAATAGTGTCCAGCGGTGTTCAAATGTATTGTCAAGTTTTAGTTTAAGTCTTCTTATCCAAGTCAAAGTCACTTCAAGCAAAGGTGTTCTTGTCTCGAGGAAGGTGTCATGTAAAGGTAAGTCTTCTTGTCCAAGGAGTGTGGTCGGATGCAAGGAAGGCTTCAAGGTCTTGCTCTTGTGTCAAAGGAAGGTATTGTGTGGAGGTAAGTCTTCTTGTCCAAGGAAGGTCTTGTGTAGAAGCAAGCCTCTTTGTCCAAGGAAGGTCTTGTGTGGAGGTAGGTCTTCTTGTCAAAGGAAGGACTTATGTGGAGGTAAGTCTTCTTGTCCAAGGGAGGACTTAGGTGGAGGTAAGTCTTATTTTCCAAGGAGTGTGGCTGGTTGCAAGGATTTCCTCAAGGTCTTGCTCCTATGTCCTGCATAAAGAAAGACACACACAAGCAACGAAGTATCCGGGGTTGGTGTTCCGGGACTACGCCTCCGGTGTTTGACCTCGCGTGGATCTGGACGGAAGGTTTGCACCTTGACCGAGCATGGATATGTAATGGATGAAGATTGGAAGTTGAGTCCTTACACGGGATGGACAACATCAAATTCAAGGAGAGCTCCAAACTATGCTCTGATAACTCCCTTGTTCGAATAGGGGGCTTGTCCAGATCCTTGTGGATCAAAGTGGAGGCTTGGAGATATGGTCTTCCAAGGCTGAGCTATGAGTGTCCAAAGGTATGGGAAGCCTTCTTGGGATGAAATTGGAGCTCAAATGTACGAGAGGAAGGTGCTCTAATGGAGTGTCCGGTTTGAAGCTTCCATGCTTGGTTTGGTGTGGACCAAACGAGAGGCTTGGAGCTTTGGTATTCCAAGTGTGTGGGAAGCCTTGGGACAAAATTGGAGCTCAAATGACAAGAGGAAAGGCCTTTAATGGAGTGTCTAGTTTTGGAGCTTCCATGTTCGGTTTGGTGCGGACCAAACATGACGCTTGGAGCTTTGGTCTTCTAAGGCTAAGCTTTGATAGTCTAATGGTTTGGGAAGCCTTAGGAAGGCTTGGGACGAAATTGGAGCTCAAATGGTCAAGAGGAAGGGCCTCTAATGGAGTGTCCGATTTTGGGATGAGTCTGGACCGTGGACACTCCTTGGCTCTTCCGAAGGTGACTTTGGACCTTCGATGGAAGTGAGGCTTCTTGTGATGGAGTTGTAGAGTAAGTCATGAGAAGCATTGGGATGGAATTTGGGACAAAGTGCATGAGAGGGGAAGGAGTTAGGGAGTGTCCGGTTTGGTGTATGAGTCCGGACCGTGGACACTCCTTGGCTCTTTCATAGGTGACTTTGGACCTTCAATGGAATTGAGGCTTCTTTTGATGGACTTGTAGAGGATTTCTTGGGAAGCCTTGGGATGTAATTTGGGATAAATTTCACGAGAGGGGAAAGAGTTATGGAGTGTCTCATTTTCGAATGTGGATCTTGACAGGGACGCTCCTTGGCTCTTCCGGAGGTGACTTTGGTCCTTCAAGGGAAGCAAGGTTTCTTGTCATGAAATTATAGAGGAATTCATGGGAAGCCTTGGGATGCAATTTGGGACAAAGTGCACGAGAGGGGAAAGAGTTATGGAGTGTCCCATTTTGGAATGTGGATCCTGACAAGGACGCTTCTTGACTCTTCCAAAGGTGACTTTGGTCCTTCAAGGGAAGCAAGGTTTCTTGTAATGAACTTGTAGAGGAAGTCATGGGGAGCCTTGGGATGCAATTTGGGACAAAGTGCACGAGAGGGGAAAGAGTTATGGAGTGTCCCATTTTGGAATATGGATCCTGACAGGGACGCTCCTTGGCTCTTCTGGAGGTGACTTTGGTTCTTTAAGGGAAGCAAGTTTTCATGTCATGGACTTATAGAGGAACTCATGGGAAGCTTTGGGATGCAATTTGGGACAAAGTTCACGGGAGGGGAAAGAGTTATTGAGTGTCCCATTTTGGAATGTGGATCCTAACAGGGATGCTCCTTGGCTCTTACGGAGGTGACTTTGGTCCTTCAAGGGAAGCAAGGTTTCGTGTCAGGGTCGCTCCTTGGCTCTTGCAGAGGTGACTTTGTTCCTTAATGGGAAGTAAGGTTTCTTGTCATGGACTTGTATAGGAAGTCATGGGAAGCCTTGAGATGCAATTTGGGATAAAGTGCACGAGAGAGGAAGGAGTTATGGAGTGTCCCATTTTGGAATTTGGATCCATACAAGGACGCTCCTTGGCTCTTACAGAGGTGACTTTGGTCCTTCAAGGGAAGCATGGTTAATTTCTTGTCATGGACTTGTAGAGGAAGTCATGGGAAGCCTTGGGATGCAATTTGGGACAAAGTGCATGAGAGGGAAAGGAGTTATGGAGTGTCTTGTTTTCGGATGTGAGTCCGGACCATGGACACTCCTTGGTTCTTCCGGAGGTGACTTTGGACCTTCGATGGAACTGAGGCTTCTTGTGATGGACTTGTAGAGGAAGTCATAGGAAGCTTTGGGATACAATTTGGGACAAAGTGCACGAGAGGGGAATGAGCTATGGAGTGTCCAGTTTTGGGATGTGAGTCCGGACAGTGGACACTCCTTGGCTCTTCCAGAGGTGACTTTGGAGGAGTGCTCAGACCATGCCTCCCTGTGTCGCGTCTTCTCCCTTTTGCAATGGATATCCCATTTTTACTCTTGCGATGCTCCCTTCCGTGTTTAGGACCTTTCGAGTTTGGGGTCGTTAGTGATTGATTACGTCTGGATCGAGACTGCGTGATGATGTCTTTGGTGCCACGTGTCAGGTTCTCATTGGTCGAGAAAGTGTTGAATTTTGTGGTAGCATCAGTTGCCCTCTTACTCCTAGCGACGTTGATTCATCGGGGTCGCGTTGGAGTAACTAGGGATGGCGCTAGTCGTAACCCGACTTCTCGGGATGTTTTTCCCTTGGAATTTTTTAGCTGGATTTTGAGTTATTGTTGGGTCCCATGCCTTAGTATTTTATTCTTCCTACCTTTCTTTGTCTCACCACTCCCCCATTATTGTATTCCTCCACTTTCCTTTGCCCTCCTACTCCCTTGTCTCCACTCCCCTTTTTGTTTCTTGCATGAACCTCTCCCTTGGCTCTTCCCCTTGGATTCCTTTCTTCCTTCATCATTTGATTCCCCTCTATCCTTTTGCCTTGGCATGAGCCTCCCATTCCCGAATCCTTCATCCGTCCCTCCTCCTTCATTCTTCCTTCGATCGTTATAAACCTTGCTGGTTTGACACATTCGCTGCTCCATTGTTTAGATGATTCAAGCTTTCTACTTTGGATACAAAGCTCTCAAGACATGAGATATTAGCTCTTCCAAAATTTACTTTGGTCAGGTATGATTTGAACCCTCAATCGATTCATATAAACTTTGTCCCCAGCAGCCTCGTTGAAATGGAGGTTTCCGATTTTAAATCGTGTATAGCTCTTTCACCATTTTGAATCAGGTTCTAAAATTGGTGCTTGAGATACACAAGTCATAAGAGGTGTTCTCCTCCAAATTTCATCATCAACAACTAAGTTTGATCCTCCAAATGATTTTTTGAAACCTTGGTCTTTGCTTCTCTGCCTGCACGGAGGTTGGAAGCTTGAGTCATCCATAAATTTTGTGTGGTTGTGATGTAGGATCTGACATTTGAGGTCGAGATTCCCAAGACATAGAAGAAGCATTCCTCCAAATTTCGTGGTCATAAAGTAAGTTTTGATCCTCCAAAATATCTTTTGAAGTTTCAGTTTGTGCGGCCAGTTTTACATTTTGCGTTCTTTCTATGAATATGCTTGTTTAGTTTTAAGTACCTCTCCGGATGTGGCTCTTTGTTGGATTGCCTTGCTGCTTTTCCTTACTTGAGAATTAGAAGTTGCTTCCATGCTTGGTTTTCATGTCACGATGATGTTGTTTTCCTTGCCACGAACATGTTTTTGCCATGAGCATGACTTGATGTTGATGAAGTTGCTGCTTGCTTTCTTATTGTTTTGTTAACATCTCTTTCCTCTTTGAACAGGTATGCTGCCCATATCAATGTGTGTAACAGTCATGGAGGAACACTTATCCGAACGGTTATCCGGACAAGGCTTAGAGGAGTCGAGACAAATAATAAGTTTGGAGGAGACAAAGCCTAGGGGCTGTTTTGTCTGTATTTTGTTGCTCCTTAGGATGTGTTGTGTAGATGTTTGATATTTGTTGTTGTAGTAAGCCTTGTAAACATTGTAGATTGCTTGCTGGTTGTGGTGAATAAAGTGAATGCATTTTTGGGTATTGTTTGTTTGTGTTGGATGCTTTCAACTAGAGCTTGCTCCTAGTTCTTGCTCCTTGTGCTTGCTCCAAGTGCTTGCTCCTAGAGGTTGCTCCTAGTGCTTGCTCTAAGAGCTTGGTCCTTGTGCTTGCTCCAAGTGCTTGCTCCTAGAGCTTGTTCTTAGTGCTTGCAGCTAGTTTTTAGCTACGAGCGTCGCGACGCCCATCTCACCGTCGCGATGGTGGATCCAATTCATGTGAGGTTATGCCAATTTTTAATTACGAGCATCGCGACGTCCATCCCAGCGTCGTGACGGTGGATCCAATTCGAGTGTGCTAGTTTTTAATTCGTTAGGGAGTCAGGTGCTTCCCGAGGAGGCGAAGCTGAAGTGTGAAACAAGGCTGGCACACTTGTTGTTGCTTGATTCCTTGAGAGGAAAAACACCTAGCTAAGGCATGTGTGTCCCGTACAGAGCTAAGTTGAAGTGACAGACGAGGCTGGCACACTTGTGGTTGCTTGATTCCTTGAGAGAAAAAGCACCTAGCTCGGGCATGTGTGTCTCGTGATGAGCTAAGTTTAAGTGCGAGACAAGGCTGGCGCACTTGTGGTTGCTTGATTCCTTGAGAGGAAAAGAACCTAGCTCGGGCATGTGTGTCCCGTACTGAGCTAAGTTAAAGTACGAGACAAGGCTAGTGCACTTGTGGTTGCTTGATTTCTTAAGAGGAAAAGCACCTAGCTTGGGCATGTGTGTTCCGTGATAAGCTAAGTTGAAGTGTGAGACAAGGCTGGCACACTTGTGGTTGCTTGATTCCTTGAGAGGAAAAGCACCTAGCTTGGGCATGTGTGTCCCGTGACTAGCTAAGTTCAAGTGCGAAACAAGGCTGGCGTACTTGTGGTTGCTTGATTCCTTGAGAGGAAAAGCACCTAGCTTGGGCATGTGTGTCCCGCGATGAGCTAAGTTTAAGTGCGAGAGAAGGTTGGCGCACTTGTGGTTGCTTGATTCCTTGAGAGGAAAAGCACCTAGATCGGGCATGTGTGTCCCGT
>JAYMTA010003561.1:0-14018 GCA_036897625.1 Pelargonium cotyledonis | reverse complement strand
TATATATATATATATATATATTAGATGATAAACAAATTCCGAACATAAAGTCACGTTTTTTTTTTGAATGCCGCGACCTTATATAAAACTAAATTGATTCTGCAAAATTAAAGTAGGCAAGAGCCTCGGTCATCTATCATTTAGAAGCTTGGCTATATATAAACCTTTGGAATTAAAACAAGTAGAGAGGATGTAAAACTTCTGGACATGGAAACACCCCGAAAGAAGGTCTGCACCGCTTCAATAACATCATTTCCCAACAAGATATGAAAAATTGACTCGTAATTCCATGGAAGGAATTTTCGCGAGCTGATTGTTTTGGACATATGTGACCCCCGCTGGTACAATTTGAGAAACGGAGCTGGTAAGAATGGAGGAAAAATGGTCGAATGCCATAGCACCCAAAGTGTTCTCGAGAGAAGCGTGAAAGTAAGCCGTGTTACAATCTCCTGCCAATAACCATATCACCCTCGGCTTTTGCCTCAACATTTCCTCTTCCATTAACAACGCCTCCTCCAACTCGGACCGAGACTGCATCAGTACTGCTTCCAATCGTTGCTGTCAAAAGTCAATAGCTAGCCGTGAGCTCAGTTTCAGCATGACTTAAATGGTCTTTTGCTGCTGCAATACCGGTTTTAATATCACCAAACACCTCCCAATTCCAACCTTTTAATACCATTCTAATGTTGGCAACCTTGCATTGCACTCTTAGCAAGGGATTTGACCACCATCCACAATTCCAGTGGCATTGTATGAGCTCCAAAAAACCATTGTGTTTTGTCCAAGAATTTATAAAGTGAAATCTCCCTTTACCTACTGTCTCTTCCCCAATTTGAATGAACAAAGGAGCATGGTCAGATATTGAGTGTGGTACGTTGAGTCCAATTTGTGGTGTACAAAATCCGGTCCAAGCGAGACCATATTCTCCTAACGCCTTGTTGATTATTACACCAAGTGTATCGAGATCCCGAAAACCCCGCATCCATGAAGCCAAGTCTATGAATCCAATAACAAAATTCAGCCATTGAACCGAGATCATGACCATTCCCTCCCATCTTGTCCTCCCAAGCAAGTGTATGCATTAAAGTCCCCACAAAATAGCACTGGCCTTGTAGCATACAAATTATCAAATTGCTGCCAAAGTGCACGCCTTTCAACACGTGAGCAGCTGGCATAGATCGCATTCAACGTAAAAGACATATTCGGACCATAAGAAACTGCACAAGAAAGTGCTTGAGTCGAGCCCCCAATCAAATTAACCTGACAATTATTGTTCGCAAGGATCCAAATGTGAGTACTACTAGGATACAAATGGTAAAACGAACTAAAATGCAAAGTGAAAGCAAAAGAAGCAAGAAATTTATCGTCATGTTTGGGTTCCAAAATAACTAACAAATTCAGTCTATGAGTCCGAAATAAATGAAGTAACGAACAACGTTTATCGGGGCCACCACAGCCCCGCATATTCCAACGGAGGAACTTCATTATATCCGATACTTAATTTTTGTAATAGCCATCTAAGAAGTAGTTGGGACCCAGACGGTCTCGATTTAATCTTACTACTCAACGCAGAATTAGATAAAGAAGTAGATTGGGAACTTATCTCGTTACTAGGGATGGTGAGATCCTAAGTATTGAGAGCCGTGTTGAGGGTGTTCGTATCCACCAAGGCAGAGTCCTTGTCCACAGAACCCCGATTCACTTGCTCATCAACCCCAGGCCTCACCACCAAGGCCATACGGTCCGCTGAACTGACTCCATCCTCTTTACTCGAGTCCGAAGCCAACATGGAGTCTTCATTGCCCTTTATTTTAGCAGAGCTTCCTTCTTTATCTTCAACAATAATAGCAACTTGTCAGGAAAATTTTGAGCTTCCAATGACGTCTCTTCCTCAATTTCCATTAAAACTCCAGAAGAGATATTGTTGACAAAAGGAATAGTATCAACAACACCCACCTCAGCAACTCTATCATCATACAATTGCACAGTATTTGGTGCAACAAGCTCAATGGTTACTGGAGAAGTATTGTCATTGGCAATATTAGCTTGCTTCTTTTGCACATTTTGAATATTGTCAGTAGATAGGGGAGGCTGAATTATCATACCATTTGCTTCCAAATTAGCCGCTGAAAGAGGTTGCTCATGTTGAAAGGAAAGATGAAAAATGTGGAAAGAATGGGTAAGGACATATTCCATGAATTAAGAGATAGTTTTGACAAAGAATGGGTTGCTGGCTTTTGTCAAATACAGCTGCAGCAACCCCATTTCTGTTTTCAACTTTGACTGCTGCTTTGTCAAATTGACAGCAGTGCAGTGTCCATTTCTCTTCCTATAAAAGGGAGGCTTTGGCTCTGCCATTTATCATCCCAAAACAACAACAATTTAAGTGTTTCTCTCCCAATAGAGTGTAGTATATTTGAGAGGGTTTCTCCTAGTTTCAAGATATAGGTGTCTAATTATTCTTTCCTTGTATAATTAGAGAGAGTGTTGTATCCCCAAATTCATACTGAAATTCTTCTGTCTTGCCCGTGGTTTTTACCCTTATTATTTTGGGGGTTTTCCACGTAAATTCGGTGTTCAATTTCGCTTTCATTTTACATCTTATCTCTAAATATTTGTCCATCGGGTCGTTTCGATCCTAACATTTTCAATGGAGCTTGAGTTTGACATGGTGAGAGACAATGAAGGAATGGATCAGTTTATGCACCTTTAAGCAAGAAGTGGCTCTGATACCATATAGGAAATAAGAATGAGATAAAAGTGTTGTATTGATTTCATTGATTGTTCTCTAATTTATAGTACATGTACACTGAATATTTGAATTGTAATCTGTACATTTGAATGAAGATATATCAGATCTTAACTAATAGAGAAGATATAGAGATAACAGTAAATGGTTGAGCAAATCTCTGACTGGTTGTTATGGTGAGCTGTTTACAGGCTTCATCAACCTTGAAAACATATTATTTTTCGAGGCCTCTCCATGCATGATTTTGCATTGTGTGTAATTGCCCCACAACTATTACACACAAACATATTATTTTACTTCCAAAACATCATAATATGAACACAAATCATCCAAGTGCAGATTTTATTACTCATTTCTTTGTATAATTTTAACCTTGAAAACAGAATGACAAATTAATACAGTTTGCATATATGATCATTTAAAGTCATCTGGAATTCAGATCTTTAGAACAGCTAAGAGGGCCAGACTTTAAAAAATAAACATCTCTAATCTGCAATGGCATCCCTATTATTCACGCCCTTCACTTTTGGCCCCTACTTCATATATAAGTATATCATGACATCGACCTCGCCATGAAAGATCATGCATTACGTAAGACCCCAATTAGTTCATAGTTACAACTTTCAACTTATTTGGCATAGCCCTTTCAAACTCTAGCCCAAATTCCTCTTTCAAACAAAGACATACAAAGTTTATAGTTATGGGTCTGGCAATTTCCTTAGGAAGATCAATCAATTACTTATGGATCTGCAGCAGATTACACTTATCACTAGTCCGAGGATAGTGTGTCTGTAGACTTAAAAGACTTATTATGTGTGCACTTATACATTTTTCTTTTGATACGCAAGTGTACCACTCGAGGCTCGAACCTGAGACCTCTAGAGAAGCAAACACCTTAAGTCGTATGCATGTACATATATATAGAACAAATCTCTGAATAATAGATCATTGCAATTTGCTTTAACTTCCAACTACTCACATTAGAGGGATTTTTTTGATAGCTCAACTGAGTATAGGCAAGCATGACTTCCTCAAATCAAAGAGATGTTGAACAATGACTACAAGCAATATGTGTCATAAGAAGGATTAATAGCATAATAGATTAGATACAAACAATAAAAGGTTCACTTACTTTTCACAGGCTCCCTTCCTGTACTTATAAGCCTGAAATATTTTTGGGTTCGATTCTTTGTTCTGTAATGTAATGTAATGAAACAGAGCAACCAAAAAGGAATTAATAACTGATCAACAGCGTGTCCCCGTCCGTCCTCTAGAACATTCATGATTCATCGGTTGGGATTTTGTGCGTACGCCAATAAGGATATGACACGTGTAACACAACCGAGTTTTCATCTTTTTCTTTTTAGTAATTCACCAATTATATTACGTATTTTGCCTCTCCTGTGTCATTTTAACTTTAGTATCATGTATTTTTGACGTCTGGATTATTTTTTATTTTATTTTCATCTTTATAATCCGCTATAATAGATAACAAATTGGTTTTTTAGACTTTAAGAAAATTCAAAACGCATCAATCGTTTACCCCAACATGTTTTGGTCATAACAAATTGACATGTAGTCAAATTTAACAAATTGTCAAGTAGTGAAATTTGACACTTGAGCGCGTTATGTCATTCTTTGAATTAAATGTTTTTCCCCAAACGTGACTAAGTTTTGACCCCTCAAATCTTGTTTGTTCTGTCCAATGGACTACTATTTTTTTTATTCTCACCCTTATAAGTGGTAATCAATTGACACATTGGAATGTTGGTATGTAACATTTTTTCAATTTCGGATATATATTATGTCAATCTGCTAACATTTTCTTTTAAAAAACTAAATATAATTTTAATCATTTCTACTAAAATAATCAACACCCTAGGATAAAAATCATCAAAATAGTTAGTCTCAAGAAAATCAGCTAATTAACAAGTAGGTTGTCTATAAGATGTTACAGTTTAGAAGAAAGATATCAAATCTTTAGGCGTGATATGATCCACGACAAGAGTGTCATTTTATGGAATCTATATATGTGGCTTACCTCTTGTGAGGAAAACTCGTATCATTGTCATTAAAAAGAGATCAACCAAATTATTACAGAAGAAGGATACAAATTTAGAGTCGTGAAATGAGGATAAAGACGATTGGAATAAATGTGAAAACTTTGAGATACATGATCCCTATATTGATACACTTTTCGTTCAATTCCATGACCTAGAAAACAACAAGGAAAAGTGGGGTGTAACCTTATATCGTTCATGTTGTTGAAGGATGAACAAAGCATATCTAAAAGCGTGGAGAAGATTATAATTAGAGTGTATTCAACGTCATAATTTAGATTCGGATTCACGTTGTCAGCTTTAGATCTGATAAATAGTAAAAGCATGATACTATAATATCACTTACGCATGAGAGAAAGCATTAAAGTATAATCTTATTTATTTGCAAACCTAGTCATGATACTCATACAATACATTATTATTATAAGTCATGTATCATAGATGTTGGTGTCTTATTTTTTTCCATATGGGATAGAGGAAAAAAGCACACCTTTGTCATTTGCAGAACAAGTCTCCCGTGAGATATGAAGATTCGATCACACATTTATTTTATACTTGGATCGACAAATTAGTTTCCAAAGGAGTTAGGTGAGCATAAGCACCTCACTGAGTGTATGACATGTTACTGGCCTTTATAAAAGTTAATATTTTATATTTGTAAACCATTCATCTATGGAGATTGGTAGAATAAAGAAATAAGGCATCGTTTGGTAGTCCGATCTACTACATTACAAGCATTCATAGACTACAATCCTATTTACAAAACAAAAATGAGCCAGGAATTGCTCGATGATAACCATTATCGTATCTGCCAAAAAAATTATACTTGAAGCTTTAGTAGAACGTCCCTATTGCATATTCTTGAAAAGACAAATTGAAACATTACAAATGCATGCATTGGTTAATAAGACATATTTTAAAGAAAATATGTTTGGTAAGAAAGCTTTTAATTCTACATGATAAGCAGAGGTAGCTACGACATAACAACATTATCGATCGTGCATTCGAGCGAGCAGTACATAAACTATTTTGAATCATATTTCTTTGCAAATTTTTTTTATTTTTTATACAGAAAAGTGCTGAAATCCTATCTTGCAACGGCCTAAGACACCTTTTTAAGACATATATATACAAGCTTGAACAAGAAAATAGTGTTTAGGAAATAGACTTTGCCTCTTAACTCCAGCCTAAGGCTTTTGGCACCTTACTGCACTAAAGTGGTCTTCTACACCACCACCAATGATGAGTTGAGTAGAGATTGATTCTGAGAGGTCTTCTCACTCACACAGTTAGAATAACCAACTGCGCTACCCTCAGTGATTATTTGAACACCATTAGTTGTAAATACTAATGAAGTGGGGACTTGACTTTGTATTTTTCTTTTCAGTGGTTATGTGAACTCCATTAGTTGTAAATACTAATGAAGTGGGGACTTGACTTTGTATTTTTCTTTTCTTACAAAATTACATAATTAATACTAGAAATGTGAAATATACTTGGACATGACATAAGGAAAAAGCTGACTTTAGGGAGAGAGCACGCTTGTCCCATGAGATAATAATATTGAGTTAAATTAATAGTATTGTGTCAAACCAAACAAATAATGATATATCTTGGAGGACAAAAGAAAATTAGTGGAAAGAGAAAATGACAAACTTCAATGGTTACTTAACCAATGCAAAATTAGGAGAAGAGCTTCTCAAGGCTGAGGAGAAGGCTGCCAAGTACCGAGCCACCGGAACCGGACCGACCAAGCTCTTCGGTTTCATCTAATATACTCATCTCTTCTCTTCTCTGTACATGCATCTTCTTCATTTCATTACATGTTGTGTGTGTGTGTGTGTTTAGTTGTTTACATTGGAGGGTTTCATGACTTTGTTGTATATTGATTGATTGTTCTTTGATTATTATTTATGTGAGGGAGTGAGTGTGTGATGAGATAGAACAATTGTTGATTGTAATATATATTCTTGAATGTTAATTTCCTATGAATCTTCGATTGGGATTTTCGTTTTCCTTAATGTGATTTGATGCTATTATATATGATTTGTATTTACGTGTGAGACCTCCAAGCCTCACACGTCAACCCGCATAGGCTTGTTCAACATTAATTCTCAAGTCTCTGGGCCACGTCTCACTACAACTTAAGTCTAGCCTTAAGACATCGTACCATTTGGGTCTCTGAATCGTTGGCATGTCCGGATCTTTGAAATCTTTTGAAAGGGGCGTGCTCAATTAGTAACCTCCCAAATCCTCATAATACATTTGTAAGTAAGCACATGTGAAGACTCTGACACGAACCTTCTAGACTTATCTTTCAATAACTCCCAAAATCCTAACGCTGCAAAAACCCTAAGATGATGTAATATTATCATGACATCATTGACACATCATCAATCGGCCCTAAAACATTGTCCCTTCTAAGATTTAAGACAATATACAACTCAATACATGAAATTGAAAATTTGGCACTGCCATAAGGCAATTAATTAAAGATAGATTGGCAAGGAAGAAAATTTGGATATTCTCTTTCCTTACATTTTCTATTCTTTTTGCACACACAAAGAATCACTTCATTTCCAAGATCTTCAACATCTTTCTATATATAAGCACAAAAAGCTTTTGTTTTTAATCCATCACAAGCCTACATAGCTATCCCCAAACCCAAAGAGAATGGTGAAACTTACAATAATTGGAAGAGTGAGTGATGGGATGCCTCTAGCTCAAGGTCTAATTAGATGTGTAAATGACAATTCTTTTTCATGTTACAAGCAACAAGGAGAGTTCTTGCTAAAGGAAGTTTCTAGAGGAGCCTTGCCATCTTCCAAGATGACCATTTGGGTTGATCACCATTGTTTCAAGTAGATTCTTTTCTTCTCTAGCTACCTCACGATTAATCATTTAGAAATCATGTCAAACAAATGTGTTTTCATGCATGCATGCAATATTATATGTCTCAAATATCGTACAAAATAATGTGTCAGTTAATGAGACATAACATATATATCGTTCAATTTTATGATGGTTTAGCTAAATCACAATACGCCACGTATACAATACGTTTTACAAAATTAAGTATTTCGCACCAGAAATTCGTGGGATGACGGTGATATCATATATGTCGAGTTGTTGTTCGTTGAATCTTATTTATTAAGTACAAAAATATGAAATATATATCTGTCATATATTAAGAACGGGGATCATGGTTACGGTGGTATACAATATGTCATTATTGAGTTGTAATGAACTGATCATGTCGAGATCCTTCAAATAATCATCATGATATTGATCATAGACAAGCATTGAACATACCTGATTCTCACGTTAACTGAAAGAACAACATTTTAAAAAGTTTAATAATTAAAATTTTCATCATCAAGATCACAAATGAAATGGTTTAGTGTTTGTTTGTTATCTCTACTTCCTTCTTAAAGGAGATGTCACCTATAAAAAACTTAATGGAGATGGTTGCCATGTAGGATATAGGTTTGATAAAAAATCGATTTTGGCTCATTTAAGGAGCGGAACAGTAGAAAGCTCCTTAAATGAGCTGTTTTGCTCCTGTGGGGAACAGTAGCTTCTTTAAGGAGCTAAACGGTCAACCGTTTAATTTCATGGATGACTTTCAGGTGAAAAGTCAATACAGTAACGGTCGACCAAAAAAATAAAATGATCGACTGTTTTATTTCTGAACCGGATAAACTACCAACAGTAGACCTTAGTTGCTACTACGGTCTACTGTTTGGTAATTTGCACATTTTATACATCCAAGTTGTTTTTTACTAAATAAATTTTTACAATTTATCTTTCTTACAGTTTCTTACCGTCAGACATTTACTAAATATAATTGACTTTTTAAAACACCTCCTTGCAATTTCTTAATCCTTTAAAATTGACTTCTTGGTGGTGCATTGTAGACCACTTGTTCCCAACGACTTTATTTCTTTCCTTCTTTTCGTAACGGCAAGTTTCAGGCGTTGTCGCTACGTACGTAGGAAATTACTCTTCAGTCCAATACTTGCAACCAAACGGCGCCGCTTCATCGTTATCCTGGCACTTGGCCACGTCGCTTTCACGAGACGAGAACCTTGTTCTCTCCTTAATAAAACCCCAATATTGGCTTCAAGTTTTAGATCACACACACACTCTCTCTCTCTGCTACACCATTTTCGCATAGGTCCTGTCGATCTCTCCTCCTGCTCTTCCTCTCTCTCGATCAACTATGGCCAAGGATCCAGTTCGCGTACTCGTCACCGGTGCTGCTGGTAATTTCTTTTTATCTCCTTCTTCAGATCTGCTTGTTTGCCAACCTTTTTTTCAGTGCTAGGGTTCGATGAATCTCTGGATTTGTTATGCATGTTAGATTTAGTCGCCGATCCTTCTGTCGCTGATTAATGTTATTAGAGACGATTGCGATTTTTTCATTTCTGCTGGTGATTTTGTATGTTTCTATGAAATGAGGTTTTGGTGTCTTGTTAGTCTGGTTCTAGGCTAGAAGTTGGAGATATGGTAAACGTGTATTATTTCGTGATCCGATCTACTGATCTGTGGTTGAGCCTTTCTTATTTGTGCGCTTGGGGATTGTAGGAGGTGGTTAGTGAAGTATAATATTTGATCAGTGATAAGTAAAGTAGAGTAATACTTGAATCTGTTTACTGTTTGATGTGGTGATGTTAAGTTAATCACATGATGCTTTTGGCTGTAGATTGGTGTTTTGTTAGGGGTTACATGACATGAAGTTGTGCAGTGACATAGGATCTGACCTTGCATTTGTTGTTTGTAAAAATATAATTTCAAATATGTGTATGTGATTTTAATGTGCTGTTCTTGATCTTGGTCTGATAGGTTCTGAATCGAACGTATGGGTGACTGTTTATTTGTGGAACTCCTTTGTTATTGTTTTTGTTTCTTTTATTTTTATATTCATAATTCAGAACTGCTTAGACATTTGACACGGTCATGTGTCTGAGCATAAAAACTCTTTTCCGAGCTATTTACAGTGGAACACATTTACCAATTCTGAACAGGAAATTATATAATTTGTCAACATATATCAGGAATGCATACTGGCTTATTCTACCCTCTAAAATATAGATGATCTTGTATTGGCTTTATTTTTCTCAGTTGACTCTCTGCAGTTGGGATTAATACTTAGTTTATGGTCATTGTTCATTGTTTGAGGAGGCTGATGCTGGGTGACCATAGTGGCTTTAGAATTTTTCACCTGTTTTAAATGGAGTCCTTGCAATATGTTGTCCTCTACAATGTCACTTATATCATATATGAAATAATATATTGGAGTTTTTTGGATGTGCTGCAGGACAAATTGGATATGCTCTTGTCCCCATGATTGCTAGAGGGGTGATGCTGGGACCAGACCAGCCTGTCATCCTCCACATGCTCGATATTGCCCCTGCTGCAGAGGCATTGAATGGAGTGAAAATGGAGTTGGTTGATGCTGCATTCCCTCTTCTTAAGGGTATGTTTCCTTCACGTTTTGGAATAATAAACTTGAATCATAGTTGTATTATAGAAATATGAGATTTTTGGAGATCCTGTTTTATTGCCTTTGAATGACTTGAAGCTTATATCAGGCGTTGTTTCTACAACTGATGTCGTTGAGGCATGCACTGGGGTGAATGTTGCTGTCATGGTTGGAGGTTTCCCAAGGAAAGAAGGCATGGAAAGAAAAGATGTTATGTCAAAGAATGTATCGATCTACAAGTCACAGGCTTCGGCCCTGGAAAAGCACGCAGCTGCTAACTGCAAGGTGACTGACATATTATAATAGAATTAAATTAATTGATTGTTTTGGCTACATTTGAAATTGGCTCCTATAAAAAAACTGACATTGATTTTCCCTCTTAGGTTAATAATGAAAACCCACTTCCCGAATTTTTTAACTCATTCATATAAAATTTTACAGGCTTTAATACCAAGGTTATGTTTGGGAACTTGGAATTGATTTGAAATTTGGAATATGAAAACTTGTATTTCAGGTTCGAATATATAATTAGAATTTCAAATGGCGAGTTAAGAGTTGTCATTTGAAATCCTAATGATGGAACTCCAAATCCAAATTTGTTACTTATTCAACAAACATTGCATTTAACTGATTCATAATTATTTACCATTTCATCTTCTTCTGAGTTCTAACTGTTAATGCCTTTTGTTTTTTAGGTCTTGGTTGTTGCTAACCCCGCAAATACCAATGCATTGATTCTTAAGGAATTTGCACCATCATTCCCAGAGAAAAACATTACCTGCTTGACTAGACTTGATCATAACAGGGCTTTGGGACAAATCTCAGAGAGACTAAATGTTCAAGTATCAGATGTTAAAAATGTGATCATTTGGGGAAACCACTCTTCAACTCAGTATCCTGATGTCAACCACGCAACTGTATGTGGAAAGCCAGTCCGTGAGCTTGTTAAGGATGATGCCTGGTAAGGACTTGTTTCTTTTCTTTTCTTTTTTCAATTATTTGAAAGTCCTTGGAAAGCCACTTTGGTGTGGATTGATTAAAGCCCTACTCTTATTATAGGTTGAATGGAGAGTTCATTACCACTGTTCAACAACGAGGTGCTGCAATCATTAAAGCTAGAAAATTCTCAAGTGCTCTGTCTGCAGCTAGTGCTGCCTGTGATCACATTCGTGATTGGGTCCTTGGAACACCTGAGGTTTGTGCTTGTCTGACTTTCTTTGTTTTTTTTTCTTTCCTTATGCGTTGAGTAGAATATATTTCATACTTGTTTATTTCATTCTTTTGATTGGAACCAATGGGCTTGGTGTTTGTCTCTGATTACTTCTTAAGATATACTGTAGGTTTTTTGTACTTTATTCAAATTTTTTTTATCCTACTTCAGGGAACTTTTGTTTCTATGGGCGTATACTCTGATGGCTCATACAATGTGCCAGCTGGCCTAATCTACTCGTTCCCTGTGACTTGCCGCAATGGAGAATGGACAATTGTTCAAGGTAAATTAGCTAATGACATTTATGTTATAGGCATTTGATTTGATGTCAACTTATCTAATATGCAAGGGCTAGTTGAAAAAAAACTGCCAAAACCAATGGCTACTCCTAAAATATTAATTTAGAGATCATTTTTGTATACACTGCGGATAGGTTTGGAGGGCTAGTTGAAAAAAACTGCCAAAACCAATGGCTACTCCCAAAATATTAATTAGAGGTCATTTTTGTACGCTGTGGATACTCTGTCTGGATTAACTTCCAAATCTTTAATCTAATTAAATCAAATATTTGTCATTATATATGTTTATTTTATTATATATGGCTTGTCGGATTCTGCCACATGTGCTCTTGTTTCATAACTGTTTACGTTTCTGTGGTGCAGGACTTAGCGTGGATGAATTCTCAAGGAAGAAGTTGGACCTGACTGCCGAAGAGCTGACCGAGGAGAAGGCTCTGGCATACTCGTGCATTGCTTAAATGGCAGCATCCGTTTTTTTGGTGTTGCATTAAGTGGGTATTTCATTTTAGTTTTGAAAGGGATCTACAGTTTTGAATAATTCAATAAGCAAAACTCCTAGGAACTGTTTTAATTCCGTGGCTTAATTCTATCGTTTTGTATTGTATCCCGGATTTGGTGGTATTTTGATGGTATTTTCGAGTTCCATTGTGGTGGATTATTTCATATTATTAGCTACAGTACTACGATGATCATGGCATGAGACATGTCTAAATGTTTTAAAGCTATTTTTGTTGCAAACCTCTTTAATGTAATAGCAATGGAAATGTGATCTGTCTGAAATAGCGTCTCAAGTCGCGAAAACTAATAGTTCAGCAAAATTACATAAAGAAGCTACTATGCATAGTTTGATAGATGTCGTGTAACAAACCTAGCAATCGTATCAACCTTTCTGTTCGCAGATTGCTTGACAAATATAACTTTTTGTTATGTAGAAGACTTGAGCTGAACCTAAACTAAACTAATACCTTTTTTAAACTCTGAATTCATCGGCTACTTGCACAACATCAATTTCAACCGCACAACATCAATTTCAACAATAACCCGATCGTCATCTTCGATTTTTTTTTCCATAGCAATGTCTCCCAACAATATCAAACAAAACTCTTTTACTTATAACGAAAATAAGAATAACATTAATTATGCACCAAGTAGCTTTTGCTTATACCCCATCTATTTTATAATTGATAAAGTGAGAAAAATTCATCTGCCCTTTGTACATATATACTCTACACTGTAGCATATAGTGAATGTGAGATGATTGTAAAACGTCTACAAGAGAATCTTACCACGTGGGACATGATGATGAAACAAATAAAAGAATAAAAACAATAATATTAAATATGTGTTTATTCAATACATGATAAATCGAGAAAAGGAATTGTACCACACAACCACTCAAAAAGTAACCGACTTTGGTTCCACTTTGACAAAGGAGGAAGAAGAAAAAGCAGTTAGGATCTCTACACCTACCAATACATACTTGACAAATTGCTCAAAATATAATGTAATGTATTGTAATGTATTGTATGTTTGGTCATAAAAATATAATGTCTGATATATTAATTTCTCACATAGGTGTTTTTTCTAATAGAAATACTTTATTTTATTAATAGATAACGGCAAATACAGATAAATGTTTTAATTTTAGAGGTCCGAACCAGACATGTACATAGAAGATAAACCAGGGTGAATCCAGAGTTTTGTAGCAGTGGGGGCACAATATACATAATAATATAATATCAAAAAAGTGTATATATATTTTTTGCAATACCGATTGAATATCAATGTAGTTTCAAACATGAACAAAAGTTTTAGAAAAAATTATAAGCAAAAAGAAAAAATATTTCTAATTGACATATTTGTGTTTTCATAGTTTAAAAACATTTGTATGGTTGTATCACCGTCAATCTCACTAAATAAATATTTATATTATAAAATAATCATTCATCTATCGATCTTTCTTCTTATTATTTACAAATTTTATTTTGAAATTGTCATTTTCACGTGCATTTTTATAACAGGTAACATTAAAACTAAATTCACACAGAACTATTTGAAAAAATATAAAATATATGTTTATTTCAACTAATTTGTGTGCAAGGTCACCAAAATATGTTAGATTAATGAAAACCTAAATATTAATGTTAAAAATATATTATCAAGTTGATTCTTCTATTAAAATAATAATAACAATAATTAGTTTGTTGTTATGAAT
>JAYMTA010003560.1:0-14019 GCA_036897625.1 Pelargonium cotyledonis | reverse complement strand
TCTATTAATTACAAATTAGAGGTTTCTGAATTTCAAAAAAATTGGGGGTTTCTAAAGTTTAAAAATTGGGTGTTTCTGATGTTTAATAATTGGGGGTTTCTGAATTTTAAAAATTAGGGATTTCTAAATTTGTGTGTGTGTGTGTGTGTGCCCATATTACTCATATATATATATCAGTTGCAATTTAACCAAGCCAATGAGGTGATAACACCTCATCAAATTTCACTTATACTCACCTAAGTGAATTTGTGGGAACGGACGGATCCATGATTTTAAATGAGGTGTCATCACCTCATTAGTGCAACTGATATAAAGTTATATCAGTCGACTGACGCCCATATTACTTAATTGGTTTAGGCTAAACCACCAATGAGGTGGTGACAACACATTAAAATACTTGGATCCGGGCGGGTCGCTCCGCTCCCACCAATTCACTTGGGTGGGTATGAGTGAAACTAATTAAGGTGTCATCACTTCATTGACTTGGCTTAGGCTAAGCCAAAAAAAATGTTGTCTCATATTCCATTTTCTATATATATTAGTTGACCCTGTCAAACGGGACAAAACATCCTAGAATAAGTTTTTTCCATGTAGATTTTGAAACCTTGTGACTTTTGAACATGCAACCAAGATAAGAATTATATAGTTGGACTAATCCGCTACAATGTATAAGATTGAGTTTATGTGAATGATGATCACTCATATCCACATGCCCAATTCACTTGTAAATTTTCACATATATTCCAATTAACCCTCTCTCTCATTAAGCCATGGAATTGACTCGTATGCTTGCTGATTTCCGTGGTATCCTACTAGAATCCGCCCAAGTAATGATCATAACCGGAAAGGTTATGGCCATCTCCATCCCAATAACTCCCACAATCTACTCTCTCTTCTACCTCTTCAACCTCCTTGTCCTCAACCAAATCGCTGCAAGTTTCAGCTCCCTTAGATGGTTCTTTCTTCTCATAACCGCCGTTTCTTGGTCCTTGTTCGCCGCCGCTACAGTTCTTCAATCGGCAATAGCATATACCGGCGGCGACACCTTGCCCATTAAGCACTTGCTCCTCATAACCTCAAGAACATGGAAAAGGCCTCTTTCATATGTTGCATACATTTGTTTCTTAATTTTTTTCGCATTTTACAGCTTGTTTTTTTACGGATCACCCTTCCTTTTAGCTCTGAATCTTCTGTTCAGCGACAACTCGATCACCGCCGTTGATGTCGTAACGGTCTTCGTTTCCGGTGCACTTCTTGTCTGTTTTTGCTTCGCAGTTGAGTGGATTATGGGGCTTGTGGTTTCGGTGCTAGAGGATACAAGTGGTTGTTTTGATGCCATCAGAAAAGGTAGAGAGCTTGTCAAGGGATTGGAGATGTGGGTTCATGGGGTTTTCTTGAATACTATTCTGGTTGTTTTTGGTTTGGTTGTGTATGTTGGGATGAGGATGGTGATGATCGGCGCCGGAAATTGGCCTGAGGCGATGCCGGTGGTGATGGGTTTGGTTGTGTTGACTTGTTTGTGGTTGGTAGGATTGTTTGAAATGGTGGTGTATACGGTATTGTACGTCAAGTGCAAGAGGATTCGCGGTGAAGAAATTGAAATACTAAATGGAATCGGCATGGATTGTAATTACAAAGAAGCTACTGAGCCTCTAATCAGTGAAGCCATTGTAATAGCTTAATTAGTTGCAGAAGAAAAAGGAACTCAATCATTTTGTCTTGTATCCATTAATTATTGTACTTGGAAATATTCAATATCCAAGAATAAGAAAGAGTTTGTGATTTTTTTCTCTTTTGTTTGTAGTTGCGGACTTCCAATAAGGTCGGGGTTGACTGGAGGCACAGTAGATTAGTTCTGCATAGTCAATGGTCCAACTTAGATTGGTTGATCCTGTCAAACAATCTTAGCCATTGGTTCACTTACTATGGTCCACACTACATGTATTAATTTTTTGCTACCGACGGTGACACAAACATGTAGGAGTGTTCATGGACGGGTTACCGTCCGTAAAGTATATTTTTCTACACATTCGTTGGTGACCGGGTTACAATAACTAAACCTATGTGCCACCCATTGATATATGGTATTTTGCGGGTGACGCGTTTTAAATTATTTAATGATATGTCTTTATATCATTGACAGTTTAACTTAAATCAAAAACTAAATGAAATTTATATTTCTCGAAAAGTAAATGTTGCACCAACAAAACATATTTTCGGCATAAAACCACACAAAAAACTTCATTTTCAACGAAAACACTTGATGGACACACTACTTTGTAGGAAAATTGGTTGATTGCACTTGATCCTTCGAGATCTCAGTTTCAAACCTTGGTGATTATCCCAAATGATCATAATTTAAGATGAAGAAAATGTCAACGTTGAATGAATTTGTGGATTGATCGATAATTGAATTGAGTCTGTTCATTCATTGAGGGTGTTTGGTTTGAGAACTAAGAAAGAATTGAAGTTTTGAGTTCATGTGATTGGTGTATGGTGTGTGAAGAAGATGAAAGGTTGGAGAATGAGAGGGTCAAGAGAAGTTAGAGCATCGACAATGTTAGTTCCAAATGCACGGGACCATCAAATGGACTATATTTTTTGAAGAGTCCTACATTGTATGAAAATCTTTTAAAGGACCATACCCTTTGTATAGGAACTAGACCTGTTTATTTTTTTTTATTCTTTTTTTTATCCACTAACAACTTATGTTTGGTTACATGTCTACTAAAATTAGTACAAAAAATGAAAAATTACTATATATATATAAGGAAAAATATTTTTTCATGTATAGATTTTTACATGTATTTTTATATTGCAAATGAAAATGTTTATAGTAGAAAATGGATAAGTTTCAATATTTTAATGAATTTATTACACATGTTAATATTTTGTACGTATTTTGTTATAAATCTTCCGGAAAAAATCGATTAAATTTTTTCCATAAGATTTGACGTATTATAATAAGCTTTTACAGCTTGTTAGTGTATAACTTATAAACGTATAAATACTAAAAATCGTAAATATAATTTTTCTCCTCTTAAATCGATAAATGTAAATAAATATATTATAACATTGAAAGATATCCATTTTTTACCCTAAACATTTTCACTAATTGTACCAAATATATGAAAAATACATGTAAATAAAATACATGTGTGAATACTCCTCCTATATATATAATTAAAAAAAAGTGATGATTCGTGATATGATTATTTGGGACTCAAATTGAGTTTATTGAATGCAAAAATATTTTTTGGTGAGTTCTCTAGTTGATGTGGGAGACAATAAAGCAAAAATATGACATATATGAACTGAATTTCAGTCCCTACAATGTTGATGCTCTTGGGCATTGAGGTGAGGTGAGGTGAGTGAGCAAGGTTAAGCTCTTAGGGTTTATAATAGGGTATGTAAATGTAGGATGTAAAATTACATATGTACCCCCAATATTTGTTAGTCAAAATCCTTCGCCGACCGAATTAAATCGGTTATATCAGTTATTAAGCCGTACCCAACAGTGATAGTCTTGGTTTCAGTTGCGGTTCGGACGATTTTTTTGGTTCGGTTCGGTTCAATTCATTGATTTGGTTTGCACAACCCTAATTATCCGCTTCCGATAAAAAAAGCTAACTATTTAGTTGTTCCTCTCAAATAAAGAAAAAGTAGAATAGGATTGGGGCTGGTCCACAAGATTGTCGTAGAACTTGAACTGGGCCGCCTTCAACGCAGAAAGAATCACAGTTCTTGAGCCCCAATTTGCAGACAGAAGAGGAACACGTAACGAAGGTACCAGAATTAGAATTACAAAGCTGGATCAGACTCAAAGTCACAGAGATGGCATCATCATCAACTTCCAGCGTCCTCCTCCATCCTCCTCCTCCTCCTCCTCGCCGCTTCTCCGAACCAATCTTCATGTAACTTCTATCTCTTAATCTCACTTCCCCATTTCACACCTACAAAATCGCTCTCTCTCTCTCTCTTTATGCATTTTTTCTTCTTCTCTGCAGGCGGGGTTTGAAAAGAGATGGAGATTACAGTTCCAGTGGTGCTGGTTTTGGCAACATAACCAAAGGCCATGCGTTTCGGGTCTTGATCATTCCTAATGTATGCTTGCAAGGCTCACACGTTACTATATTTGGTTTTGAATATGCTCCCAAACACTTTTTTTAGACATGTGTTTGGTAATTTAATGCAATTGAGTTTCTTGTGCTTTGTGTGTCTTTGTGTTGAATTTACATTGGTGAGGTTCTAGATATTTTGAGGAATTCCTTAATTGGATCCACAAATCTCTGTGGTGAAGAAATGAGCTGAATGAGAATATAATCCCTGAAGATTTCTGCATATTTGTGCTCCATTGAAAATTACACTAGTGAACATGTGTAGAGCTAAATCATGGCTTACAGTTCTTTTTGAACTGTGAGATGGGTAATTTCATACGGAGATCATATACATTTTTTACAATTGTGTATTCAACTATTGATGAAGTGGCTAATGTTGCTACCTTTATGTTTTCAGTTACTAGTACACGTCTAAGAACTTCCAAACATAGGTGTATAGCATTAAAAGGATGCCCCTCTGCCATCTGAATTACATTCCCATTGTTTTGTACCTAAATCCCCTATGATAGCTCTTTAGAAAAGAATTTGAGCATTTTCAAATTCGAGCAGAAGCTAACATTGATGCTCGTATTTTCCTTTAATTAAGTCCCCAGCCATTGTTTTCTTGAAAAATGCTGATTGGATCCATCATATTGAGGAGGACTTTAGCTTTTCTCAATGCCATTTAGATGTTCAACTTTATTCTGCCACTAGGCAAAAGACAGTAACAACGGTGGTAAATGCGCGAGAAATCTTGAAAGAGTGCTTCAGGTTAGGCTAGTTTTACTTCTATTAGAAAATATCTTCTTCAACTATAGTATCCACTAATTCTGATCATATCTATTGCCCAAGAAAACATGGTGAAATCTTAAAAGTTAAAACTAAATTACATTATGAATAGAGTTACAAATACATGGGAATAATTGATAAACATGCTTTATATTAAACAATTAACATAGGTATGTATGTACTCGCATTTTTATTGAATCTTTGCATGGCCTTTTAGTAAATGTTGCGTTGTTACCTTGAATTGGAATGTGTTTAGAAGAATGTGATCATGCTTTTTCTGCTTCTGCATCTGCTTCTGAAGTAATCTTATGAAACTAATCCTTAAAGAAAAATAATTTTGTGAAGAGCTGCATTAGTATCAAAATTTGGATCAGATACTATAAATAAAAAGGCCAACACAATGCACGAAACTCCCATCATTGTGAGTTCAGGAAAAATCATTTATGTACACAACCTTATTCCTACTTTGTCGAGAGTCTGTTTCCCTTGTTCAAACTTGTGACCTCAAAGTTACAAGGGATCTACCTTACCATTGCGCCAAGGCTCACCTTCGTATGCTATGTAAATGTCAATTTCTTTTATAAATAGCTTTTGCTTAGAAGGTACATACTGCATTCCCTCTACTAGTTTTTGGAAGGTTAGCATAGTCAGCATCTGTAGATTATTTTCTAGTTGGACGTGATTGAAGAGGTCCATGTGCTGGTCAAATGGGGTGGGGTTGGGAATTAATGGAGGCCCACCGGGCAATTGAGCTACACAACATGGTATAACTCTCCCCTTATCCCAGCCCCCTTTTAACCCTAGTCCATAGGATTCGAACTCACATTCTCATTTGAAGAATTACGATCCTCAAATCATTGTACAGTTAACAGATGGAAATTGAACTTGTATGGGAAATAACAATAGTGTGAACATATTATTTATCGGGAGCATTGCATGGAGACTTCAGCAAGTCATGGAATGCTACAGATCGGTTTAGAACATTAAACTCCAAACTTGGAATCATTCTAGGGATGCCAGGATTCATTATTTTACAGTGCATATCTGGAAGTTTATCTTTGTATGTTAAAAATCAGAGAAATAGGGAAGCATTTATGCGGTCATAACTTTGCATGGTTAATATTTGAATTGTGAATCCCTTAATGAATGAAGGGGCTATATCTGGTGAATTTATTTCCTGAGTGAAAAATTTATCTTAAATAGACTAAGATAGTGAAGTATTGTTTGATTTGTACTTGTGTCAAATTCATACCAATTCACACTTGTATTTTGACTGTGTTTGTGTGTTTTGCCTTGTTAATATTCAATATGAGTCATTTAATGTGAAAAAAAATTATGGACTTTCCTCCATTAGTGTCCATCAACTTGAAAATTTGAGAAAACTATGTACATTTACTTCATAAATTGTTTCCTTTCCATTTATGTCCTTTATTGTTATGGTACAGGTTTCCTCCAAGAAAGGATCAAGCAATGAGGTGATTATGGTTGATCCATTGGAAGCCAAGCGGTTAGCTGCAAAACAGATGCAACAAATTAAAGCAAAAGAAAAATTTAAGGTTAGGAAGTTCCATGAAAATATTTACGTTGTCAACATGAAAATGTTTAGCTGTACAAGTGATTGGTTCTGGGGATATTTGCTCAACTTTTTGGTAGAGTGTTGGAATGAGGACATCTTTCATGAACACTCTCAGTTGATGGCCCTTTTACAATCCAATCTATGATTTGCATTTCCATTGTTGGCCTACATCAAATTGCATGTAGTATGCTCTGATATTGGTGATGTTCATAGTTCCTTGAACAATTATGCTAAAAAGAACTGTTGTGGTTGTAGAGAAAGCGTCAAATTGAGGCAATCAATGGAGCATGGGCAATGATTGGTTTGACAGCAGGTTTAGTAATTGAAGGACAAACTGGAAGAAGCATTCTAGAACAGGTAGACTCTCTCGCTCTCGAGTTGTGCACAGATTGTCTCTGTTACGAAGTTTGATACTAGCTATTAAGTGATTCTACTAACATTTCTTTCTTTCTTTCTTTCTTTCAGTTGGCTGATTACTGGGGTACCATTGCCCATTTGTTTATGCGGTAAACATGTTAAAGGGGCGAAGAAATTTTTTCTTGCACTATTCTTTGTACAAAACCCTATAAGATCCTTTGCAAAACTAACACTTGGTGCTCGTAAACAGTATATACTAAAACACGATTCATAATGTAATCAGAGATAACCCAATTTCATTTGGAGTGGTTTCTGAACTTTTATGCTATGGTTTCAATGTATGCATCAAATAAACCCGAGTTGTTTCATGTATACAATTAATTGGAGTGACTCCTTGTAGTGTTTTGAAGTGAGTTCATATAGCTTCAAGTACTTGGTATGTGTTTCTGGTATGGAACCTTTTAAAGACATATCCTAGATTCTGCTTAATTAGGACCTTGAAGCCAAATCTGATTGAGGGCTAATGAAAGTTTGAATCCTGGACTGTGAGCTGGTTGTATTGGATTTGGTCTGTGCATGTAATTGTATTGTACTAGAATTTTGGTGACAAAACCTTATTTACACTTACTTTTTGGTGTATCTAATGCATGCATGTGAGGTTCAACCAAATTTGGTGGCCAGAATAACTATTAGGCATGTCAAGACTTTAATTCAATTTGGCAATTGAACTTTGAGCGAGAAATTAAGATGGTACTGGTCAAATTTTTGTTCCTGTTTTATTTGTTTTTCTTGATGAAAATTATGTTTTATAACTTAAAGTTTGCATATTCGCTTTTAACTCTTTTTCTTTTCTTTCATTTCGTGATTTTTAAAATGTGCACAATTATTAATTTTTTATTTATAAAAATGATGCATATTTATGAATTTCTTTTGAAAAATCATAATACATTGGTCAAAGTTAAATACATTGGTCAATGATATCAAAACAATTGACAGTTAAACTAACGTATATCTAACGGTAACCACAATTTTGTTTTATTTTTGAAAAGTTCAGCCACTAAATTGAATTAAAGCTCCTGTTTTTATTTAAATAAACATGTGAGGGAGTTTTTTAAAAATAAAAAATAAAAAAATGAATATGTGAGGATGTAGTGTATTGTCTGAGCAAAACAATTGTCTTGTTTTTCTTGAAAATTGTTTTGAAATGAATATTATCTCTCTAACTAGTTACGAAATAGAATGGATAGCCTTTACTCGTTTTCTAGCTCGTTTGAGAGCTAGATTCGCCTCGACCTCAACAACAATCTACCTCTATTTCATTAATAATTGGTGTTTTTGTTAAAAGAAATATGAGTGTTCAAAGTGATCAATTGTCTTTTTGAATTAGTTTCTAAGGTATTGCATGACCCTTCAAAAGGATCATTAAATATTATTCCTACAAAACAATAATTTTGTTAAGATAATGGTAGCGAAAAGTAAATACAACAACAATTCATATTTCAAAAAGTAAATAATGGATATGAGACATAATTTTTTCTAGTTTAAGTTAAACCAAGTTTAGAATGAGATGATACCTCATTAAATTTTACTTATAATTCTCAATAAATTTGTGAGAGTGAAATGACCTGCTTAATCCTTACATTTTAATGAGGTATTGCGTTCTTACTGGCGGCTTAGACTTGGATTGTTATTGGAGGAAGAAAGTTAAAAGATAAAAACAAATTAGACTAACTCATCAGTTGCCAGAGTAATAAATTCGTTGATTCAATTATTCTTTATCCCTCTTCAAGGTAAGGACAAAATGGTCTTTTACTCCTGCATTTGAGCTCCTTGAAGGAGCCAGCAATTCCCACGGGAACCACCATTTCGCTTCTGAAGGATTTGCCTCCTTTAAGAAGACAAATTAATTAGGTTTTAATTTCTTTGCTATCAAAAATGTTTTAACTTCTTTTAAGGAGCAAACAATGTAAATTTACCGAACAATATGCATTTTACATGACACCTAGCTACCTCTCACTTAAGTGTAATGAACACAGTAAAGGATTATATATTTCATAAAAGAAATATGCAATGTATCTCTTGAAATTCTTAATGGTGTGTTTGGGAACACTTATTTAATTTGAAATGTTGAATTTGAATTAAATGAGGTATTTGGAAATTCTAAAAATTTGAATTTGAGTGAAATCTAATGGCATTCAAAACATGCCTAGAACATGAGATTTCAAATGACAGCTCATAACTTGTCATTTGAAATTCTTTGTTTTCCCAAACATTATATTTGTATTTGAAATACAATATTTCAAATCCAAAATTTCAAATGACGAATTTCAAATCAAATCTATGTTCCCAAACACAACCTTAGGTTCTGTTGTATTCTAGGATTTGAGCAAAATCCTAACTTTTGAATGCACAAAAAAATTTGGATTATTGAGATTCAAAAGATGTATGTAACGTGAGATTTCAAATGACAACTCTTATCTTGTCATTTGAAATTGTATGATTTTCCAAACATTTTATTTATATTTGTAATACAACATTTCATAATTTGGTTTGAATTGATGTTTAGGAAATCATATAACTTCAAATGACAAGGTAAGAATTGTCAATTGAAATGTTGATGTGTTTCCCATCCTATTGGATTTTAGGCAACTTCAAATCCAAATTCTTTGTGCGCTCAAACACCGAATTTCTTGAAGAAGTCCAAAAATCTAAATAGACCATTAAATAACATCTAGAAGGACCAGAACCAAGTCTGATAATTCTAGCCATTACCCCTAGACAGGAATTATCTAATCTTAGGACTGCTGCCAGGCCTTCCACACAAGGCATCTTCTCAGATTCCAACTCAGCTTTTTTATATTATTTTATAACTTGCTTTCAGTATATGTATATTAATTTTAGATGGTTGATATTTTTTGTGTTTGACCGATTCACGCTTTTAAAATTTAAACTTTAAAACTATGACTTGCAATACTCACTAGTCTGTGATTTAATTTCAGATTCGTCAAACATTATCCCCATCAAGTCAGAGGACCAGTTCAAAACCTCAATGAAAAAAGTTAGAGGTTTCTATATTTATTTTCTCTTCTATCTCCACATTGTTGTTTGCAAACTATAATTCTTGTTCAATTTCTTGAGAGCATGCCATTGATTACGATCTTGTTATTTGTAATAGATGAATCCTTACCAGCAGTCTTTTACTTCACTGCAGTGTGGTGTGGGCCTTGTAAGTCCCATAATCATTTAGTCTTGCCAATTGAGTTATTTGCTGTACATAGTAATACTATTTTTTTGCTTAATGATTTTATATATATACTTGTCAAGTGGGATCTCAAAAGTCTGTATTCTGTTTTTTGTGCATCTTATGTAGGCAGGTTAATTTCCCCTCTCATTGGCGAGTTAAGCAAAAGATACCCTCATGTTACAACATATAAGATTGACATCGACCAAGTAAGAAAGTAATTTGGTATTTGACATTCTTTTTGTGTATATCTTTTACTTACTAGTCAATCACTTCAATACTTTGTAATTCACACTACTGTTGCACAGTGTTAATGACAACTTCAATAGTGGATTCATTAAGAAGGGAGTGGGGCACTTACCCTACTGAAATTTCTTATTATTAGAATCTATGAAGAACCAACACTCTCTTCCCTTAGAGTGTCGGTATCTGACACACGAATTGGGGACAGCACGCGAATTTAAAACTTAAAAATAATTGAAAAATACATCCGATATGTTTTCAACAGGTCCCCAACACTTTGTGTCCCACTTTTTTAATAGAAAAAAAAAACATTTTGAATATTTTTCTCTTATAAAAAGCCTAAGTTATTTTCCCATAAGTTGTAATTAGCTTAGTTTTTTACTATTTATTTGGGAACGTTATTTGTGTTGTTTGTTCAATTTGAGCATATGAATATTAGTTGTAATAACATGGTTTGCAAGATTTAAGCTTATGTTAATGAGTTTACATCTTATTTTGTTGCTTCATTTGCTTGTTAAAAATGAACTTGTTTGCTTATAAATTGTTAGTTTCAGTTTGATATAATATGAAGTTTAATTTATTTACGGTAAATACACATTAGTTTTTATAGATAACTATCTTATTGATGCATTGTTATTTCACATACAATTAAACTAGGTTTTAGGTTATTCAAATTGGAATAAACGTATTTTTTTTTTATTATGTACTCCCTCCATCCTATAAAGATTGTACTTATTTCCATTTTGAGAAAAATTAAGAAGTTGGTTAGTGTGATATATTTACTCTTGTATTCTCATGATCATGTGTTATAACAAATTTAAGAGATACTAACTAACTTATCATTAGGATACTATTGACAATTCATACATAACTAACTTACTAAATAAAAAAAGGAAATAGTACACTCATTTTTGGAAAAAAAAAAAATTAATTGAAACAAAACACTCATTTTGGGATGAAATGAGTATTGTTTTACGCAAAAAAAAAAAAAAAATACTACAATTTTTTTCCTTAAAAATGAATTTTAGATTTTTTAATTGAAATTTATCATGCTAGTCCTTACCCCATTGTTACTTGGTTCGCGTATTACTTTGATATGTAGAAAGAAAACAAGGATGCAGAATGCTAGAGATCTAGAAATGCGGAATTGTGAGGGTAGGCTTATTTGAAACGTTTGGAAAGAAAACAAAAATGTTTATCCAAAACGTGCAACATTTTTCTAAAAATATATGATATAAAGTTTCTTAAAAAATTTAACTCAACCAAAACATATTCAATATTTTGGTTTATATATGCTCTAGGTTTAGGTTTGGGAGCATAATTTGGGCCTTTTATATTTTATTTATATATTATCAATTCCAATTATTAAGTTTTTTAATTTGTGGAATGGAACCTTATAGGCTATCATAACCAGATTGCCTTGTTTAGCATTTTCGAACATTAGTGTTCCACTATATGGAACGATTAATTTGAACATAATTAATAATTTTTGGTCTATGTATGCACTAGGTTTAGGAACATAACTTGTAAACCCTTATTAACAATTATTATCACTATTTGCTATTTCCAATCACAATTTTAAAATATTATTTTTTGTCGAATGAAACTGTATAGCAAATAGAATGCCAAGCTTTGCATTTCGAAATTCCATTCCAGATTGCGATCTACTAATACAGTGATTTTTGGTAACTTTGCGTTGCTCTGCCCATCGTGTATGGATAATGTCCTCAATAAGGACTTAAGTTCATTCAGCATTACAGTCATATTTTACTTCAATAGTTAACTTTATTTCTTCTTTTTTAAATCTATTTGCAGGAAGGCCTTCAAAATACATTGGGAGATTTAAACATTACATCAGTGGTAAATATTGTTATCCTTTTCTTCCTGGTGCTCTTTGGAAGCTGTTTCATAAATATTCTCCATTAACCATATTGTCTGTGTAATTTACTTTGCTTTCCCTCGAGTTAGAATTATGTTAACTTTGAAAGATTACTTTCTTTTAGGGCATATTAAATGCATTATAGTAATTTATTTGGACCATCGAAAAAAAGTTGTTTTAAGGCTGTGTTGTGCTGTGTCTGGATAATTTTATTGGGTTGTTTTGTATTTTTTTCCTGCTGAGAGTAACGTAATGGTGCATAGTGCAATTATGAATGAGGTGGAACATTTATTGGTTTATGTGCTAATTGAAATATAATGTATGGAATAGATTGTGATTCTACTTTTGATGTTATATTTGTTCATTATCAAACTTGCATTTGGTCTCCGTTTTTGACACAAGGATTGTTTCCTATTTCTGTGAGGATGTTAACTGTTAAGCATAGACACACGAATATGAACAAGTACGAGTGTCATCTTGTTATATATTTTGATACTGAGGTGCTATACTTTACTCAATGAAATCATGGTGATGTATGTCTCCCCTGCAGCCACAACTCCTTTTTTTTCAAAATGGGGAAAAGGCTGGTGAAGTGATTGGTGCTGATGTTGAACGCCTGAAGCGAACCATGGAAAAGCTCTACAAGTAATTCAACTTGTCTTCCTTTATTATGAGTATGCTTTTGGTTTGAATGCAATATGTAGTGACTGATCTGTAATTTCTTCAGGCTGATCAGAGTCAAACTTTTATTTATTAATAGTGTCCTTGATTTTAGTTTATACCAGAGTGAATCAATAATTTTTGTTTTCCTATTTTGATTGATGTATTGTCTACATTCCAACAGCCGAGAGATCTTAATTACGAATTTCCCAGCATCTGTTACTGGTGAATTTCTAATTGCATTGTTTTGCTGGCAGGGTTTGATGGGAGATAATAATGACTAACCATAACACATATATCTGTGGGAGGAATCAATCATCTTCGTCTTTAACATTCAACTATAAATTTGCATGGTTACAGTCATACAGAGATAGTGCTTCAAGTTTAATTGCTAGTCATGCTTGGCTTAAGATAAGTGTACTTTCATTACATATATTTTTGGGTCGTTAAATACAGCCAATTATATCATGTTATCAAAACATAAGATTGCTAAATATCCTTTTACTGGCTAGGGTTTGATCATGTCCTTTCCCTGGTACTGCACTTGCTATCATATTATAAACATTTCCGGATACTATATTTAATAAAAGTTTTGTTTCTCCTATCTGAGTTTAATTTTATTTAAAGGTATATGAAAATTGTTATAAATGTAGAAAGGTTATAGCAAACGTAATAACCATCACAAAATAGCTGTATTAGGACAATCTAAAGTAGTTAAAAAAAAATCTTATTGATAAAGCACTGGGCCATTTTTTATGTTTTTTTTTTAATACTCATATTATTAAATGATGAGAACATAGTTTAGTACGATCTTAGTGTTGGGGGGTACCACTTGCTGCTATGGCAAATGACCATTATGAAGGATGTTGGTTCCCAGAAGAGAAAAAACACTTATATATTATATTTTGAGAGTGAAAAGGGTCAAGTCTTGGGGCTCCTACGGTCCAACTACTTTGTACTGTTATAATCATCTGTGTAGGAATATTGGTTGTTAGTGTATGTGTTGATGAGTGGTGATTCAGGTAGGTGAAGCAAGAGCAGGGTGTTGTCTGTCTCATGAAGACTCTGAAGCTGCCTAGCAAATAGTATAGGACAATATGTAATAAGGGCAGGGATTGGATTGGGTTGGGTGGTTGGTTTAATACTTCAATTACATATACATGCTACAGTAGAATAC
>JAYMTA010003559.1:0-14021 GCA_036897625.1 Pelargonium cotyledonis | reverse complement strand
TTTAGGGTTCATAATTTTACATTCTTAAAACTTGTAGATTTATATTTTTTTGGTTTCAAATCAGATCTTATATTATTGTTTCGAGGTTTGATTCAAATTTTGAGATTTCAGTAGGAATGGGATCATCAAATTTATGTAATTTTAGTTATATTTTGAAGTTCAGTTTGTTTGGATGAATTTGGGTGATTTTTTTTTGTCAATCAGTGATTAAATTTGGGTGTTCAGTTTGTTATTTGGTTATGCTTGAGAATGTAGCCGTTGTTGAGTGGTTTGGAACTGGGGGTAACATGGTCTTTATGATCATCAAAGAGCAGCTTGCAGCTGCTACAGTAACCTGCAGCTTTATTTTTGGGGCTGTAGGAAAATCACCGCTTCCAGCTGCACAGTTCCTGGAAGTTGCACAACTACTTCCAGCTGCAAGAATCTTTACCAAACAAGCACTTATTTGCTTGATTTTTGTAAGCTTCACACACATTTCATTTTGTGAGTTTTGGTTTGGGTCCAAAATGAAGGCCTAATTAGAGTTGGCAAATTGGAGTATCCAAAACTTGATTTTCAATTTTTCAGTCGGGTCTGACAAATCTGCTCGAACCCACGTATTTGATACGTAAATCTTGTAACTTGTGTCCTCCTCGAAATCAAGTGAGTTTGGGTTAGATATTTTCAATCATTTTTCCGATAAAAATCCAACTCAACATGAATACCCAACCCTAAGTCAAATCATAATACAAAAACCTACATGCATTGTTTCAATGAAAGGTGTGTGTCCTTGTGAATCTGAATCTTACTAATTACACCTGACAATACAGGTCACATGTCTAAACAAATCGGGCAGGTGACACACATATGTTTGTCAAATTACTTTTCTGGATTGCCAAGTGAGTTTGTTTGTTATTGGATTTGCAATAGTTACAAGAAAAGTTTTATATATGCAAGACATGTTGGGCCAAGTGGTTAAGACATTCTGTATTCGCTCTGAACTTTCAAGTTCGAGTCTTCTTGTCGACGGCATGAGGTGGAATTTGTCGGTGGGGTTGAAGGTGACGCTCCCTTTGAAGAGTGAAAAACATTGTTACTTCGAATATAATGTTTCGTTTCTTATTTAAAAAAAAAAGGAAAGAAGAAAAGTTCTATATAAACAAAAATAAAAACATAAAGTTAGCTCCTATCCTACTATTGCATTCGTTTCCTTCTTATCCAATCCCGCTCCAGGTCAGGACACCACTAACTCCGCATCCAAACAGGTTCCTCAGCCTTCACAGAATTTTCAATCTTCTCCTTCACCGGATCGATCTGCCGCATCAAAACGACAGAAAAAAACCCCTAAAACGAAACTGAACGGCGAAGCTCCAGAGCATTTCTCTAATGGCGAGTTGTTGACTCCACACATTTCACTCCAAATTTGCTCAGATCACTCCATCGCAGCCACACCAGAGGCTTGTATATAAAACCCTAGATCCTCCCTAGGGTTTTGTGATTTTTCCAATTTTGTTCCTCAGTCAGAATTGATCCAATTTTGTACAGGATCATGACATTCTCGGCGAGTAGGGTCGTATTGGTTTGTTTGATTTTCGGATTTTGTTCGAATTTGATTGGCGCCGAGGATCAGGAGCCAGCGAAGAACAAGTTCCGGGAACGAGAGGCCAGCGACGATGCCCTAGGGTACCCCAACATGTGAGTTCGTCTTAATTGATCTCATAAACAAAATGTTTGGGATTGATTTGATTGATTGTGAATTGAAATTGTCTGTTTTGCGTTTTGATTGCTAGAGACGAGGATGCTTTGTTGAATACACAATGCCCTAGGAATTTGGAGTTGAGATGGCAAACAGAAGTTAGTTCTAGCATATATGCCACCCCCTTAATTGCTGATATCAACAGGTAATGATCCAAGTTTGTATTTGTTTTGTGCTTATTAGCTTCAATTCTATGTTCGGGTTTGTTCTTTTTCGTTGCATTGTGATCAAATTTCATTTTCTCTGTACCAGTTAAGTATGCATTTTTTTGGGTTTGTTTCCTATTATTTGTTAATGGCTGTTTTGCTATTTTTAGTGATGGGAAGCTTGAGATTGTGGTTCCTTCTTTTGTTCACTACCTGGAAGTTTTGGAGGGTTCAGATGGGGACAAATTGCCGGGTACTGTTATTACTTTTTCTTTCTATGTATTATGCATGTATGCTTATTATGTATGAATTTATGATGATTCTTTGTCTTGGTGATATTATGTTAGAATAGATTTGTTATTTGTGTATTGAACTGTAATGTGGGTAATGCACGCGGAATTTGAATTGCAAATCTGTTACATATGGTTTGATGATTATCAGGTTGGCCTGCTTTTCATCGGTCAACTGTGCATGGTAGTCCTCTTCTTCACGATATTGACAAGGATGGTGTGAGAGAAATAGCCTTGGCTACCTACAATGGTGAAGTACTCTTTTTTAGGTAATTTTCTTTTGTTATGCTGAGGGAAATGCATTCCGAATTGCCAATGCACCTTAACTCACAAGATCCTGTTGATATACTCTTTAGAGCGTCAGGGTACATGATGACGGATAAGCTAGAGGTACCTCGTAGAAAAGTTCGTAAAGATTGGTTTGCTGGTTTGAATCCTGACCCTGTTGATCGTTCGCATCCAGATGTACATGATGACCAGCTTTTTCTTGAGGCTGCTAGTATGAAATCAGTGCATCGTACGTAATCTCAAAACTCAGACCAGTTTTATGTATATTATGCTGTTGTTTATTTTGTTAGATTAGTTAACACAACACCAGTCTTGAGTTTATTTATTTATATTATTTGGGTGTTTCAAGATGTGAGATGGTTAATACATATGGACATGCATGTGTGTGCGTGACTTATGCTTATAGTTGTATAATTTAGAGATAACACCTACCATTTTTTCTATGCTCAATCACTTTGCTGACAGTTATGGTTCGGCATTACTTCAATCCCTTTTTCTTTTGTAACGTGTTGATATTCATGACAATTTGAAGCCTGACCTGAGCATATAATATTGAATTTCTTGATAGTTCTTTCAAAGTTCAGTGACTTCAATCTTTGAAATAGGAATTGGAACTCTAGATGTAGGTGTATCTCACTATACATGGTAGGAATTTTATATCCGTGTAAGAGTTGACTGTTGCTGTCAATCCTGATTATTGTAGAAGCAAATGGAAGTTCAGCTGAATTAAACGCTTCAGTCGCTATGTCAGCAAAAAGTCACCCTAGCTCAGTGAATGCATCGGATCCAGAGAATGAAAGGAAAACCAATGGAAGTCATCTAGAATCAACTTTGAATACAGAGAATGGAACAAACATTAAGCTGCCTACAAGCTTGGATAATTCCTCTATAGAGACTGGATCAGGTGGAACTATTAATGTAGAGAATGGCACAAACTCTGGGAGACGGCTTCTTGAAGATAACAATTCAAAAGGGTCAGAAGAAAGTGGTTCTGAATCTAAAGATAAAAGTAACGAGGATGTTCCTGTTGCAACTGTAGAAAATGAAGAAGGTTTAGAAGCTGATGCTGATGCATCTTTTGAGTTACTTCGTGCTAATGATGAGCTGGCTGATGAGTATTCTTATGACTATGATGATTATATTGATGAAACCATGTGGGGAGATGAGGAATGGACTGAAGCACAACATGAGAAATTGGAAGATTATGTGAATATTGACGCGCATGTCTTGTCCACCCCTGTGAGTTTGAGCCCTGAACTTTATGGTTAATATGGTTCTATAATAGATAAACTTAGCAGTGAATGCATGCTACATTTGACTTCTGCATGCAAATGAAGCTTTTCTGTCTTTTTGTGATCAGGTCATAGCAGACATTGATAATGATGGGGTGTCTGAAATGATAGTTGTTGTTTCATACTTCTTTGATCATGAGTGAGTTCTCTTGACATCTCAAGTTTATTTGATTTCTTCCATGTTTCCCCAGATAGTTTAATTTTAGTAAATAACTACGGCGCTTCTGTATGAATCTTGAAGATTTCCTCCATATGTTGGAGCAAAAGGTTATATTGGTACCTATAGGCATTAACATTGTCTTAGTTGATCATGCATGTTACTAGAAATTTTTGAATTTAGGCTCTATGAAAACATGGATTTCTATCACATACCTACATTCTTTGAACAGGCATGTTACTTTATTGGTTATCAATATTAGATGGTGTCTATTTTGTTACCTTGGTGAAATATCTTCTGTACTATGAAGATGTTGGCTGGGTTTCAGTATCAGCTTCAATGACTCAGTCTGTGTTTCACTCGCACGTTAAAAGTTTTAATGCTAGAAATTTATTAACCACTATCCTTGGCTGTATTCCAAAAACTTCTGCTCCCCTCCTTGGAGTCTGACTTTAACAAACTGCTCTGTGTTTATCATTAAATTCTTATTGTATCAGATAAAACTATTATTGGTTAAAAATGAGTAAAATCACAAGTAATTGTACACGTGTACTTGTGTACATGGACTATTGTTCCTATTTTCTAAATTTAATGTTATATTATAAGTACACGAATCTTGAGTTCACCTACATTCTGTTTTCTTCTATGAAATCTGCTGTTTCTTAAACCAAGCATTTTTCTTGATCTTTATATATAGTGCTATTCATCATTCATCTCCAACACATATTATTTATACAAAATGTCTATACTTCAGAGATGTTTGTTGTCGATTGACTAGCAGCAAATATAAGATAATTGTTACTCATATTTAACCAAGTACAATTCATACAGTATGGCATTAGTAGACATGAAGGTACTAATAATCCTTAGTTTAGGCTACATGCCTCAATGCATCGATTGCATGCCTATGTCCTACCCACAATTAAGTCTGTTTAGGGTATCAAGACTTCAAAATCCAAGCTTCTCTTTTGAGATTAGGTTGCCTAGGGTCAGTATGGGTTGAATCCTCCTTGGTTGCGTTCATATCTTAAATTTGAGAAGAGAGAGACGTCCATAGTATGATAGTATCAACTATCTACTATGGATCTACAAATACTTCACCATCTGTCACTTCATTTTTCTGCACTTGTATATGAGAATGAGGGGCTTTTGCCTCCCTTTTCCATTTATCCAATCTATATTTGCTTTAGCTTCTCTCTCTTGTGGCAATGTTGAATAAATAAGATGGGTCTATATTCGTTACTTACCATATTATAAGCTGGCATTTCATAGGTACTACGACAACCCAGAGCATATGAAAGAATTGGGCGACATTGATATTGGAAAATATGTAGCTGGTGCTATTGTTGTTTTCAATCTTGATACAAAGCAAGTTAAGTGGACCACACAGCTAGATCTAAGTACAGATACAGCAAATTTCCGAGCTTATATATATTCTTCTCCAACTGTTGTGGATTTGGATGGCGATGGGAATTTGGACATCCTTATTGGAACATCTTTTGGCTTGTTCTATGTCTTGGATCATCATGGTAATCTCTTTGACTTGCATGCTTATTGGTAGCTTGCGATATCTGTTCAGCATTGGACTATTACTACTGAAAAATTCATTCCTCAATTTACTCTTAGGTTTTTACTAAAACTCTACTTTTGTATGCTCAAATGGTGTTTTGCACTTAAGATGTTGTAGAAGATGCAGTGTGAAATTTCTGTTTCTTGATTGATCTTGATTCTTGCTTGTCATTCATCAATGGAGCATTACAATGTATTTATGGGCTACTATAGAGTCCTATTCCTATTTGAGAAACACTTGTAAGTTTGAATCTAATACTAACTATATCTATAGTTGTAATCTCATTAGAACTACATCTTCAACAATTGTGATCCTCACATGTTTTAGATCTTAGTAAAATAAGAACATGTCTTATAATTTGAATACCCATTTCATTGGTTATTCATAACCCAGAATCCTCCACTCTTTTTTTCTAAACCCAGCCAACCGTACGAGCAATGGTTGACAGATTGTTGAATCTGCTCCACATCAGGTTTCTACTTCATTTGTAAATATGTGTTGTAGATGCACTTTACAGCATAACACTGATGAATGGGTCTCATCTGTTATACGCCATCTGCTCTGATCCCTTGATTCTGTCGCATATATTATATCACATTTGAAGTTGTATGTTTGATTCAGGCAAGGTCAGAGAAAAATTTCCCCTTGAAATGGCTGAGATTCAAGGATCTGTTGTTGCTGCTGATATCAATGATGACGGAAAAATTGAACTAGTCACCGCTGACGCACATGGGAATGTTGCTGCATGGACTTCACAAGGAGAAGAAATCTGGGAAACACATGTTAAGAGTCTCGTTCCACAGGTAATTGCAGTGTCAACAATCCATGAAAAGCTGAAATGAATATATCAAAGTTCGAAGTAATGGTTTCCATTAACAATATTTTTTATCAGCTTCTTGGATTCATACCTGACTTGTGCACTGTCTTGTCTTTTCCTCAATTTTTTCCCTTATATATATGAAATTATTTTTTTCTTCCTGTAATAAAACACTCATTTTAGGAAATTGAAGATACTAAATTGTCCAATATTTTATCTAGTCCAGTGAAGAATCAAATGCGGAACTCTTTCCAAAAGCTTAGGACTATTGTCATTCTGATTATGAAAGACTAGTATCGTCATCATAGGTTGGAAGTTTTTTTAGCTACTTTCTCTTAAGATTTTTTTCGAACTAAAGATAGTCATGTATTAGCATGCACCTCATCTTTTGAAACTGGCCTCTGTGTCTAAATGAGACAGGATTTAAACAAAACTTTCAAGACTCTTATTTATTTCCAAGTTTTCGTGAATCTTCCCATTGTAGCTTTTGCTGCCTAAATGATGTTTATATTCCATTTTACTGAGGATCATAGTCTTTTTTATATGCATTATTGAACTATCTTGCACTATTTTTTGTTTCTGCTATCGTTCTTTGTGGCTTGATGATGGTTTAGATGCTATAAGATGCTTGTTTTTGTTCGTGGTAGGTACGTCTTATATACTGTATTAAACACAAATTACACCATAATGTGATTGAACAAGTACCTGCTTAAGTTGATAGTTGAGTGATCTGATATATATTATCATATTTCGTAGGGTCCTACCGTTGGTGATGTAGATGGAGACGGCCATACAGATGTGGTTGTTGCAACACTGTCTGGGAACATATACGTTCTTAGCGGCAAGGATGGGTCACTTGTTCGCCCATATCCGTATAGAACTCATGGGAGAGTAATGAACCAAGTACTTCTTGTAGATCTTAGTAAGCGCGGGGAGAAAAAGAAGGGACTTACTCTTGTCACAACATCGTTTGATGGCTATTTGTACCTCATAGATGGACCAACATCGTGCGCTGATGTTGTCGATATTGGTGAAACATCGTAAGAATTCTTTTGTCCTGTGATGCCATAATTCCGATATGAATCATTCCATATTCAATATCTTTACAAAATTCTATGTTTGTTCATGTCAGATATAGCATGGTCTTAGCCGACAATGTTGATGGTGGAGATGATCTTGATCTTATAGTGACAACCATGAACGGCAATGTCTTTTGCTTCTCAACACCAGCGCCACATCATCCTCTCAAGGTGAGATAAATCTGTTACTGATATGATCGTCATTTAGTTCCTGATTTCTAAAAGTCTGTGTTTTTACTTTTTAGGCATGGAAATCATCTAATCAAGGAAGAAACAATGTTGCTAACCGGCACAACCGGCAAGGAATCTATGTTACACAGTCGTCAAGATCTTTCCGTGATGAGGAAGGCAAGAGCTTCTGGGCGGAGATTGAGATTGTTGATGGACATAGATACCCAGCAGGCACTCAAGCACCTTATAATGTCACGGTAAATTGCTTTCCCCATCCCTTCCAGTATTACGTTTTAAAGACATCAGGTAGCGTTTGGATTAAAAAAATTGGAATGGGAATGGGATCACCATTCTACTATTCTAGAACATTCTCATGACCAAATAAAATCATAATCCAAACACGAGTTATGCGAATCTCATTCCAATTGTGATTCTTGATTCCCATTCGTAAACAAAACTTATAATCCACATTCTAGCTTAAGACATCATTATCATGCATTTTGAATCTCTTTGAAAACAATGCAGGCGACCTTATTAGTTCCCGGAAACTACCAAGGAGAGCGAATCATAAAGCAAAATCATATCTATCAAAATCCTGGAAAATACAGAATAAAGCTTCCAACAGTCGGAGTGCGGACTACTGGAACAGTGCTGGTAGAGATGGTTGATAAGAACGGACTGCACTTCTCCGATGACTTCTCTCTGACATTCCACATGTACTACTATAAACTACTGAAGTGGCTTCTTGTACTCCCAATGCTCGGTATGTTTGCTGTTCTCGTGATCCTTCGTCCACAGGAGGCCGTGCCTTTGCCATCATTTTCCCGCAACACTGACTTGTGATAGCTCTCCTCCAAATCCCGACCTACATACCAACATTAACCAAATAGGGATCTATTCTTCCACCCATACAGGGCCAGAAATTTCAGCAACACGGAAAATTGGATTCCCCTGGAGAGAAGATGACCGGTGAGTTCAAACGACACTTCATCAAATCAAAATTTGGGAGATGAACTTGTAGTAGAGCTGAATTTAAGTTTTGGGAACAATTGAACAAGTCATGATACAGTTTTTGGTTCCCTTGACACTAACGATTTTGGAGGCATTGTTCTGACGAAATATATACTATATATTTATTGATACTAGAAGAGTTTGTTTCTTGTTCATCTCTTAGAGTATAAATGTGGCCAATTTTCAGCAAATAAGCAGGTTGATTTTATAATGTTCAAGCTTGTTGTAGTCTTGTGAAACAAAATTCACCATGTTTAGCTATGGCAAAAGAATCACTTTTTGTGACCTAGAGCATATATTGATTCCCATTTTGTGAGAAATTGTACCCACTTTTATGTAAACTATGTGTAAATTTCTCATGATTAACCATAATATAAAAAATATCTCGAGTTAAGACTCAGTTATGCCAATGAGAAGATGTCACATGCGATCATCAGTGTTTTGACCCGCTATGCCAATGACTTGTGAAAAACGTGCGGCACATAATTTAAAGGTTGAATCAACTTTAGAATTTGAACGGAATTGAAAATACAAAATCATAGTAAGAAAACTGAATTATGAATGAATTGCAAACTAAAATATAAACATCATCACATCATATGAAAATGATAAACCCAAATCAAATATGTTACAGGAAATAAATAAATAAATCCCATCTCAATTCTCAACTTATTATTCTCAACATTCACAAAGTACATGAGAGGAGACACAATACATACTTCAAACTAAACTGAAAACATCACAAATAGTGAAGCAACAAAGCATAGAGCTCAAGTTCCATCAAAATGACCAAACCCTAAAAGCCTTGCAAAACAGGTCTCTTGCCAAGCCTCTTGATCTCTTGATCCATTTTGCCAGTAATCATCAATCCACACATCTTGTAGTCACAGAGAAGAGACCAAAATGGATGGCCAAAAATGGAGGGCAAAAAGGGGCTGGAACATTCCCTTCCACAAAGAAGTGACTGTACCAAGCCAATCCATAGCCAACAAGAGGCACCAACAGCACAAACCACCAATTGAACAACACAGAGTAAAGCAACAAGAGGCTACTACAGATTGTGCCTGCAAAATGGAACCTTCTTGCTGATGGTTTTGAGTGCTGGTTCACATAAAATGGCCAGAAATCATCAAAGCTCCTGAAATTCATGTCTCCAACAGGAAACTGACCAAACCCAGTTCCCAAGTTTGGATCTTGATTGATGGGTCTTCCTCAAAATCTTGATTGAGTTGCAGCAAAATCTCTATGTGGGTTTGTGGAATTCAGGATTTTGGGACAAATCCCAGAAACCTTTTTTGGGTTTCTCCAAGTTTGGATCTTGATTGCTGGGTCTTCCTCAGAAACCTGATCAAGAACAGAAAAAACATGAAAAACTCTATGTAACTTTTATTCACCCTTTGGGACCATTCAAGCCATGATTTTGGAACAAAACCCAGAAACCTTTTGTGTGTTTTGTTCTGCGGGTTTCTCCAATACCAAGAGAAGTTTCAAGATTTGGTTAGTTTCAGAAATCACTCACCAATCTTATAGATTGGATGGTTTGGTCTGCTTGAAATTGAAAGAAAGAGATTAGAGTTGGGTTTGGGTTTGGGTTTGGAAGGTAAAATGCTAAATCTCTATCTATTTATCTCTCTCTCTCTCTCTCTTTGAAGTCAAAGAAGGTCTAGGGTCTCTCTCTTTCTAGGACAACTTTTTTTGATAAACTCTAGGACAACAACTTGAGAATTATAAAAAACACAAATTTCATTTTGTATGATGTATTTGTAGGTTAATTAGTCACCAAAAGACACAAATTTCATTATCTATCATTTTATATTTTGAAAAACTCTCAAAAAACTTCTTGAACTATCATATCCAAACACATTTGACACATATCTATAGTTATTTTCTTCTTGTCACATACTTGAAGATCATTCTCTTTGGGGTTTTACCGCTAAGCCAAACCCAAAATGTTTTGTGGTATGTTGATGTTTACCAACTCCAAATTTTATTGTTTTGGATATTCCCATTAGCAAAATCTCAAGTCTCTTTAAATTTCTTGGACCATTGAATCAATTGGATGGAGAAACCAGAGTAAGAATTAAGGATTTTCATAGTTTGATTTTAGCTCAAATTTCATTGGCTAAATTTGAGACATTATTTTTTATCTTAACCACGAGATTTTTAAAGTGGACTCCAATATTACGAGATCAGCACTTTCATCCCATATCGTTAAAAATAAAATTTATATATTAGCAATTTAACTTGTAATGAATAAATGAAAATAAATATACAAATACATTATACAAAATGAAAGTCATGTACATCAAACACACAAAATATACAAATGAATATTTATACATGCAAGAGTACTGCCGCAATTAGCTACACATGCTGCGTGAGTTGAAAGAACATACTTGTCTTCAATCTTCGCTTAATTTACTCATTGGGAGAGGAATGAACTTTTGACTGTAATCTACCCTCAAATGAGGAATAGTCTGAGTGTGATAAGATGACTTAAAAATATCAGCCGCGATTTTACGGGCTTGCTCAAAAATCTCATGATTTAGGTGATAAAAATTGAATATTTATACAAATATTGTTTAATGATTTTATCTCCACCTATAAAATTTTATCATTTCATATTCTTTACTACTTTTAGGCTTATTTGGGTACACAACAAACAAAGGGTTGCAAAATCCTCTTGGGCATAATAAATGGAAGATGATTTTTACTATACCAAAGAAGCTCATCTAAAAACAAAAATAATCAAAATATAGCAAGGACTTGACAATTCCACAAGATATTATTGCAAATTTTAAACTTTTTTATTCTAAACAATATATATATGTATAATCCCTAAACTACCCCTCTACAAATAAACCTAATCTATTACCCACACTAAACATATTCACACAAATTAAGAAGCGAAAGTGATTCAATTCAAGTAGCGTTTAAATCATCGAGAATGAGATTCATATTTCATTTTCATTGTGATTATTAATTATTATTCCTGAATAGAAATTATAGTTCAAACACTATCTCGGTTAGATGACTCGCTCTCCGGTTGCGTAGAGGTTCCAAAATATAGTTGCGACAAAGTAGAGTCCTGCGGTTACTGATAGAAATGCCTGGAAGGATCCAAGCCATTCTACAAAATAACCCGTTCCAATGGTGCTAATTATGGCCGCTAAAGTCCCAACTGAATTGCTAATTCCTGAGAATGATCGATCGTTACGTTACTTTCAGTACACACAATACTATTTAAAAGAACGAGAAAAATGATGAAAGTAAGATATATATAATAATGTTATATCTTTTTGCACCTCTCGCACGGATCAACTGAGGCAAAAATTAATATATAAATGATTTGTTATGAGTTATTTTTTAAATTCTAAACAGTTCAAGAGGTACAGAAAGATTTAACCATATTTAATATGATCCTTTAGTGAACATACCGTGTAGAGCTCCTGCATATTCCGGAGCAATGTCCTGAATCAAGAAACATCGATCAAATGTGAAGTTATGTAACATGAACGATGACTTTGAAGTTATGTAACATGAACGATGACAATGTATATTTTTTCTTTTCGGATTCTTGATTCTCATTTCTAAACAAAAAAAAAATTATCCAAAAAAATGGGATTTTAGGGTTGTGCTTACATGAATGTTGAGGAGAAAGCCAGCTTGGCTAAAGGAGCTCAAGCTTAGGGCTGTTGTGATCAACACAGTTGCTACAATTGGTGTTTTTGCCAAATTCAAGCATAGCAATGACACTCCTGGCCCAATGAAACCGATCGACTGACAAACAATATATCATGATTAATCGATATTAGTGATGTGACCTTCACAAAATGACGTGTGACTTGCACATGATCATACAACTGGAATATGGTTGAGAAAAGTTAATGACAGTCGTGTGTTGTGAAAAAACGTTCTTGAGTAATCATGTGCAAAAAAGACGTCGTTCAAAAATGATGTGTTAACACGTGCAAACGGAAGAATAAATTTACCTGCATGATCTTTCGGACAAATGTCAAGGAGTACCCGGCCTTGATTAAGAAATCCGATGATTTTCCGGCAATGTAGCCGGAAAACGCCATCATCCCCCATGGAAGGGCACTGAACCAAGCTGCTTGCTTCAAGTTCACACCAAATACCTATAACATTTTCGTCAAGAACACAAACTTAAAACCTTCACCAAAACTAGTCAAAATTGTACTTAGTTCACAAATATGTAGTAACACATTATAATACGTATTAAGTGTACACATTTCACGTGCCAGCGAAAAGTAGCCAGATTGATAGTACACCTCTCATTTACTTACTTCAATCTTGACACATAAGCTAACATGCACAAGCTTATACATGCATTTTCCTTTAAATTTTGCTATAATTGTACAAATTTGATATGTGAAGATAAACCAAACAATGTTACATATTGTTGTACTGATGTGAAACTTAGAAATGATTTATGTGTCGATAAAAGATCGAGAATACAAGTACTCACGGTCTTGAAATAAACCGGCATCCAACTTAGAAGAATGAAGTATCCCTGTAAGATTTCAACCAAGTACGAGATAGTTAGAGAAAAGTAATCGCAAGCATACATATTTTACATACATAAACTGATAAACATTCACGAAATGTAGAGATAAACACGCTTCGTAAAATTTTGTATCAATAGGTGTATAAACTATCAATTTTTTTTTATTTTCTATAATAACCCTTGAACATTGACCGTATTAAAGAAATGAAGCTCACCCAATTGTTAGTGACATTAGCAAAAATGATCGCCCAAGTCGGTAACTTTGATAATAGGAGTCGAATAGGAGGAATCTTGTTCGTGTTCGCTTGCACCTCAAGTTTTTTCCCCTCTAGGATCTTTCGGAGCTCGGATTTGCTAACGAACTCGCTGTCCCGCGGATCATTCGTGACTCCATTCGTCCATGAAAATAACCAAACGAACCCGAGAGTCGAGAAGAGAAGAAAAGGACCCGAAATGCCGATCGTTGAAATCATGGTTGGAGTCAATAATAAGCCTACAACGTTACCAAGATGAAATCCAGCCATTGAAATTCCAACGGCACTTGCTCGTTCTTGTCTCGGAGTCCACCTAGTCATCGACAAAACTTCTTTTTCCTCAAAATATAAATCTATAATCATGTAAAAAATATCGAAATTGGGCATTGTAATTACTCAATGTTGCGACTTTTTTAGATGCAACCTGTTAAACATGTCGTGTTACCGACTCATTCAGTTAAACATGTCGTGTTCATGTTGCCCTTTATAACAACATGACACGAACACGACTTGTACCACAAGTTACGTCCTCTAACAACACGATTAGCACAACACGAACTGATTGAGCTTACCTGGACAAGAGGGTGGTCATGGAGGGAAGAGCAACACCTTCGGCGAGCCCGAAGAAGGCGCGAACCGCCAAGAGAGCGGCCGTGGAGTGGTTCTGGGCCGCCGGCGGGGGG
>JAYMTA010003558.1:0-14026 GCA_036897625.1 Pelargonium cotyledonis | reverse complement strand
CCGAGGAATCGGAAACATAAGGGCTAGGGCGGTGCTGAGTAGGTTGGTCCGGGAGAAGAGGCCCTTACTGTTCCTTCTTATAGAGACCAAATGTGGGAGATAGGAGATGGAGGCGGTAAGAAGTATGCTAAATATGTCGGCGTGTTTCTCAAGGGATGCAAGGGGGCCTAGTGGCGGTCTTGCATTGCTCTGAGGTCGTAGGGTTAGGGTGAGACTCTTGAGTTGGTCTGATCACCACATTGATGTGGTTCTTAATATGAGGGAGTGGAGTAATTGGTATTTCACTGGTTATTATGGTGAAGCTGAATGGTTCTAGCGGCAAAACTCATGGGATCAGATTCGTTAGTTGGCATGTGCTGGGGATTTTAATGACTTATTGCATCGACATGAGAAGAGGGGTGGGCGTGAGTACCCGGAGGCTCGTATTAGGGTTTTTTAGAGGCGGTCAGTGATGCGGGCCTTATTGACCTGGGGTATTCGGGATATGAGTTTACGTGGAGAAGAGGGACAAGGAGCAATGTCCTGATCGAGGAGAGGTTGGATAGAGCTTTTGGCAACAGGGACTCGATGGAGGAGTACGGGGCGTGGAAGGCCCATCATTTTCCATTCTACACATCAAACCACTACCCGTTCTTGATAGGCCCGGGGGTAGAAAACAAATGTGCCAATAGAAGATTCAGGTTTGAAAATATGTGGAGCAAGGATAAGGGCTGTGAACAAGTAATTAGATCAGCATGGTTGGGTCAGAGTATCCAAGACAGGTTACTTAATTGTGGCAAGGCTCTGTGGAAGTGGGGTGCCCCAGCAATAAAGGGATTGGATAAGGAAGTAGTTCAGCATGAGAGATTGTTAGAAAGGATCAGTTTGAGGACTGATGCTTGGGGTCGTGATTTAGCAGATCAGGTGCGGGAGAAGTATTTGGAGCTCCTTCAAAAGCAAACGACCTATTGGAAGCAGAGGGCGAAGACTCACTAGTTGAGGAGCGGGCACAGTAACTCGAAGTTCTTCCATAGGCAAGCCTCAGTCCGTAGGAAGATTAACTTGATTTGGCATCTTAAGAACGCTAGGGGGTCTTTGGGAAGGGCCGAAGGAGGTAAGAGAGATAATGAGAGATTTCTACATGGGGTTGTTTCAAGCAAGGGCGGTGGTTGATATGGAAAGGATCACAGTTTTAATTGAGGCATGAGTTTCTCAGGAGGATAATGAGCAACTAGAGGCAGATTTTACGGCGGTGGAGATAAAGAAGGCTCTAGACTCCATGCATCCTAATAAGGCGCCGGGGCCTGATGGTTTCAATTCGGGTTTCTTTCAGAAGTATTGGCATATTATAGGTCAGGATATGACCAGGGCCTACCTTGTAGTCCTCCGAGGGGGCAGGATTCCGGCGGAGATGAATGAGACGATATTGCTCTTGATCCCGAAGAAGGATCAACCTGAGGTAGCAGCAGACTTTAGACCTATAGCCTTGTGTAATGTCATCTATAAAATCATTTCGAAGGCTATAGCTAACAGGATGAAACCGGTGCTCCAGAAGGTGATTTTGGATAATCAAAGTGCTTTCCTCTTGGGGCGACTCATTACAGATAATATTTGTGTCGCAAATGAGCTTTTTCATTTTATCAGGCAACACAAGAAGGAGGAGTGGGGTGCTTTGAAATTAGACATCGCTAAAGCATATGACAGTATCGAGTGGAGCTTTCTCAGGGTCATGATGCTGAAGATGAGGTTTAGTGTTCAGTGGGTTGAGTTGGTGATGAGTTATGTCTCGTCTGTTTTCTTTTGAGTAGATGTGGGAGGGGATTTGTCGCAGGTGTTTACAGCGTCTAGAGGGGTCAGTCAAGGAGATTCGCTATCCCCGTATCTCTTTTTGATAGTGGCAGAAGGGTTGTCAGCCATCTTTAGGCAAAAGGAGGAGTCAAGAGAGTTGAGTGGCTGCAAGATATCTCCCATAGGGCCTTCGGTATCGCATTTGCTTTTGGCGGATGACGCGTTAGTCTTTTTTCGTGCTTGCAACTTGGAAGCTAAGGCTATAAAGGATGTCCTCTAATATTACGGGGAATGCTCGGGACAGAGGCTGAACTTCCAAAAGTCTTCTATTATGTTGAGCCCGAAACTAGATGCCACATCGTAGAATCAGTTGGTTCGTTGTTTGGGGATCTAGAAGGTCAATGTTTTCGATAAATACTTAGGGGTTCCTGGTTATGGGGGCCGGATCAGAGTGGAGCTTTTTGATTACATGGTTCAGCGGATTTAGGCGCGTATATCCAGCTGGTCGGCGAAGGCTGGTTAGGAGGTGCTCCTCAAGGCGGTGGCACAAGCGGTTTCGACCTATTGTATGGGGGTCTACCTCTTACCGGTAACCACGTGCAAATGGTTAGAACAAGTCGTTAGCAGATACTGGTGGTGTGCAAGAAAAGGTTCATCTCGGGGTCTACACTAGAAATCTTGGAAGGCTCTTAGTAGGAGGAAGAGGAGTGGGGGGCTGGGTTTCAGGGACATACATGCCTTCAATCTTGCTCTTCTGGGAAAGCAGGTTTGACGTCTCGAACACTATTAAGACTCTCTTTTCAGTCGTCTCTTCAGGCATAAATATGTCCGGGAGGGCTCAGTTTTTCAGGCCGAGGTCCCTGTAGAGGCTAGCTATATATGGAAGGGTTTTTGAAGGGCTCGTGATGCGATTAGGCAGAACTGCGCCATACGGATTGGTGATGGTTTTGATACTAAATCCTTGATATACCCATGGGTGCCAGCATAACCGGGGTTTATCCCACGCGTGAGAGACTCAATGTCAGGTGTAGTAAGAAATTCAGTCCGGGTGGTGGACTTCATGGAGCTTGGAAGCCGAGAATGAAATGAGGTTAAGATTCGACAACTTTTTGATGATGTTTTGAGTGCGGCTATCTTGGGCATCCGGTTAGGGAAGGTGACTAGTAGAGACACTTGGTTTTGGCAACCGGATAAGAAGGACTATTACTTAGTGAGGAGAGGATACTACAAGATTAAGGCACAATGGGATACTGATCAAGATGAGGATCTGGTTTGGAAAGCTCTGTGGGGCACCAAGGCTCAGGCCAAGGTCAAACAATGTATGTGGCGAGCCTTGTCGGGTTGTCTCCCTGTGCGGGAACGTCTGGTGAGTTGAAGGGTGGACATCAAGGTGGAGTGCCCGAGATGTAACAGAAGCTCGGAGACCATTGAACATGCGCTCCTTCATTGTCCCTTTGCTTTGGGGGTTTGGGAGAAGGTGGGCTTGCAAGCTGTGGTGGGGAGTTCTGCATCGGTGAGGGAGTTCTTGAGGTCAGTACTGGATAGGAAGGAGGGGGGGTTACTAGAGCGAGTACTGTATGCTGGTTGGAGTCTTTGGAAGGCAAGGAATAATGGCGTGTGGAAGGACAAATGAACGTCGGTAGATGATGTACTCAGTCTGGGAATTTGAATGCGTGCAGCTTGGTTGGCAGCTAGGGAGGAGGAACCTAGGGCTCGGATAAGGGAGCAGTGGCGCCCCCCGAATCTGGGGTTTGTTAAGATCAATACAGACGGAGCCCTCTTTGGTAGCCAAGGGTTCTCAGGAGGTGGCTGGATAGTCAGGGAGAGTTTGGGTCGGGTGTTGGGAGGAGGCCGAGTTCGGTGGAGTGGTGTCCCAGCTCTATAATTTGTAGAGGCACGGGCTATTCTTGCGGCTTTGAGTTGGGCGGCGTCTAAGGGCTGGGACCAGGTGTTTGTTGAAACAGATTCCAAAGGGGTAGTTGACGTACTGACTTCGAGCGTGGCCAATCAGAAAAATGAGATGGGTTTGCTATATGCGGACATACTTTTGGAGACCCAAAAATTTAAATCAGTTCATTTTGAATTTGTTAGGCGAGCTTGTAATCAGGCAGCCCACTACATAGCTAGATCATCTTTGAGTTGTGATTATATGGAGGAGTGGTTAAGAGACATTCTTAGTGGGGAACTCCGTGATATTGTAATTAAAGATTCTTGTCATTAATGAAAGGTTCTACTTTCTCGGTCAAAAAAAAAATATTAGTTCTAAATTATAATTAGATAAAATTTTGAGGTAAAAATATAAATAAACAAAATTTTGTGGCAAAACTGATAATTTGATGACGTGGCGCGGTAATACGCATTATAAACCTACTTTTTGGTCCAGATTTTATAGTATGTATAGATATGTGTATCAGTTGACCATTTGTGTGGCCCATGTCTTGGAGTCATGTCCCCGGGTCCCCAGTCTCAAGGTCCTGGATGCCTAGTCCTCTTGTTTTGAATGTCTTGTCCCGAGTTCATGACAGTCGTGGGGAGCTCCCAATCGACGCTCATATGGCCCGCTTGGGCCCCTAGCTCTGGCCGGTGGGGAGGACATTCATGGGTAAGGTTTAGACAACTCGGGTCCCTTGGATTTTTTCCCTAGGAATGCATATGAGGGACTTTGGAACTCTCGTCCGAATATGAAGACGTCGGGGAGGCGCTGATTAACTTGGGACCTTGGGACCGAATTATTGGGTCTCGTCCTCAAGTCTGATCTTTGGGCCTTCCGGGACACTTGGGGAGCGTCATGGCTGAGTCCAAGTCCTTGAATCCCTCGAACGGAGTCGCTGGGTCCGTTAGTGACGTGGCACTCAGGTGCCATGTGTCGAGCTCCGATTGGCTCTTCAGTCTTGTGATTTTTTGGGTAGCATCACACAGGGCACCCAAAAGTTCACAAAAATCCCTCAGGTGTGCCAGCTGAAAAACATGTAAACTATAGGGGGTCCAAAAGTAATTACCCCTAAATAAAATGGTTAAATCTTCGTATATTGCTAACTATTGGGTTTTAGGGCACTTTTTAGGGTGATTACTCTTTACCTCAGGATAATATTGTTCATACTAATTATTGTTAATCTATGTAATAAGACACTTGGAAAATTAATCTATAAAATTAGGACTTTTAATTTAAAGTGGAAATTCCTAGTTGAAAGCCACCAAAAAATGAAAAAATTAATATGAATAATTTAATTGTGACTTATCTCAAGCTTATGATGTAAATATTAAATTGAGAATCACACATTGGTTAAAAAGAAGAAACAATTAGTGTTTAACTACACTTGGACTTCTAATACTATTAGAGCATCTCCAATGCTTAGAAACTATATTGGGTGTTAAAGAGGAGAGAAAGTGTGCCACATCAGTATTGAGTGTTTAGCATCTACTTAGCATTTTTTTCTCAAATGCTTAGCACCACTACATTAAATGAAAATAGGAGAGAGAATGTGAAACAATTGTGGCTTAACATTGGGTGCTAAGTGTAGCATCCACTAAGTGTAGCATCCACTACTCCAATGCTTAGCACATCCATCAAAAGGCTCTCTGACTCTTTGAGGCTCTCTGACTCTTTGAGGCTCTCTTAGTATCCTTGTTGGAGATGCTCTCAAAAAAGTATTAAAGAGGCATAACAGGCCAGACCGACTTTGGCTCGGGCGGCGTTAGGACTAATGTCTTGGTTGATACTTCTATCTTTTTGCACCGAAAACCATTGAGCTTTCTGAAATTGATCCATGACTCTTCTCATTTTGTAGTGGATCATTAAAGCTTGGAATTAACTGAGCCATTTTTTACAATTATTTACATACTTTATCGCCCACATTAATTCATAATTCAATTGTATTGGTCCTTGGCCTCTATAAAAGGTAGTCTTTCCCTTTTGCCCTCTTAACACAATTCACCTGAGCCAACGATATTTGTGTTCAATATTTCCTTCGTGTGAGAGATATTCCGTGGTGGTCAAAGTTTCGTTGGAGGGGCATTGTGGGCAGAGGTCGCAAGAGGCTAAACACTACGTGCGCAGTGTGAAACTTCGTTCCATAGATCATATATCATGATGAGAGGATTGCCGGATTGCTGTTGGACGCGGAAGGGAGACAATATGTTCTTAAGGTCAGCCCCACTAGCTATAGTGATATGTGAGTCCTTTCCAGTTCCTATTATTTTCTTTCCTCCATTTTTCTTATTATGTTATTCGATTTTCTTTCAATCGCATTGTTTTGTTCGCTTTTGATCGCATTGTTTTGTTCGCTTTTGCCAACTCTTCTTCTTCTTCTTTTATCATTTCCATTCCATTGTCTACTTATCTTCCTTATTTATAACTGTCTTGCTTTAAATTTGTTCTAGACTTTTTGTTTCTTTACATATTTCGGTTTTTCTCAAACTTATATCTTGTTTTTTTTTTTGCTCGTTTTCCTTATCTTTTATTGCCTATATTTGCATGTCTTCATCTTTACGTTTGTCGATTTAATTTCGTATTATTGAAATTCACTAAAACGTAAACTCAAAATTTTACTTAAAAAATCTTTTGTCTTTGGATATCGTGTGTTTTGCCCCTAATTAACTAAAAGACACAACACAACCTATGTTTGGCGAATATAAGAACATGTTGCATGACGAAAACCACCCTCAAAGCGCCTGGAAAAGAACACATTATTTCGACACATGACAATTGTAGTAGTTAAGGCTCCTCACAACCGAATTTGGAGCTTGAGGGCCCAAAACGACACAAACAACATATATACATTCACATTGCAACAGCTTCCATCTAAAACCCTAAGCTTAAACCCTGCAGCTTTCAAATTCACTCCGCATTGTTTCTTTAATCTCTCTCTCCCTCTCTGCACAGACAGAGCTGTTAATCATGAAGAGAAAAGGTGGCGGTTCAAAGGGAACTAGAAAAGGGAACAAATTTTCGATCGACAAGGACCCTTTTTTCGCTAATGATTTGAACAAGAGGCGCAAGGGTGGCAGAGACTCCGACGACGACATCATAGAGTCTGACGACTCCGACGACGACTACGATTCCGATGTAAATGGCGGCGGCGGCGGAGGCGGAGTTGAGATGGGGCCCGAGTCCCCAGAGGAGACCAAGGCTGAGATTCGGGTCAGGATGGCCAAGGAGCAGCTTGAGAAGATTCGAGGGATTGCGAGGAAGATACAGGAAGAGAAGGACAATGAAGATGAGGATGAGAGAGGAAGCGACAGGGAAGGGGAGAGGGATTCGCTTGTTGCCCGGCTTATTCAGCAGGAGCAGCTTGAGGAGAGTGGTCGAGTAAGGAAGTCAATTGCTTCCAGGTAATGGCTTCTTGTTTCCATGTTTGTTGTGCTGATTATTGAAGTTTCTATAATATGTTTCTTTGTCTTGTTTGATTTGATTTTGATTGATTATAACATGACTGTCTCAAGCTTCTTGATTTTGAGGGATACTCAAAAAAAAAAAAAAAAAAAAAAAAAAACCATTACATTGAATTTTGGTAGTGTAGAATTAATGAATTTTGCTATTGTTCAGAGATATTGGGCATTGCGCTACAGAGAAACTCATGCTGTTAGTTCACCTAATGCAGGGTTCAAAAACCAGATGATGAACTCCGAGTTTCAGTGAAGCAAAGACAGTCTGTTACTGCTGTAGCTCTTTCTGAGGATGACTTGCGAGGCTTTTCAGCCGCTAAGGATGGAACTATCTTACATTGGGATGTAGGTACTGCAAAGAGTGAGAGATATCAATGGCCGACTGAAGAGAAATTGAAGCAAAAAGGGCTTAAGGATCCACAGGGTCGAGCTAAAAAGCATAGTAAACACATCTTAGGGTTGGCTGTCAGCTCTGATGGTCGGTACATGGCAACCGGAGGCTTGGACCGTCATGTTCATATATGGGATACTCGTACAAGAGAGTATATACAGGTAAACTGTACAATATTATTTTCTTGTTGGGTGTTGGGGATAATTGAATTGATCTGTGTATATTTAAGTTTTGAGCTTATTAATCAACAAATATCCAATCTTGGGGTTTAGACTAATAGGTTACTTTGAGATTACAAGGACATTTATGGACTCACAGTGCATGAATTATATGTTTTCTATCAAATTATAACTTCTAACATCGATTGAGACGTTCATGTTTATCTATTTGTATTTCTCTTCCTCTTCAATAGACTCGTCCATATCCCAAAATTTATTACCAGTTTAATTTGCTTTGATTGGTGATCTGATTTACATCTGTGCTCACTCTTTTTTTATCAGCTTGTGCTCACTTTTATGTATGCAATTCTGAAACAAAATCTCAAATGGCTTGAGTCCTTTTAAATTTACGAGTGATGTTAAACTGTGGGTAGATCTATTCTTGCATCTCATTTGTGTATGCAGCTTAAACATCTACATGGCAATTTTCAGTGGATTTTTTCAACATGATGTTTCTGTAACCCATATATTTAGAATAGTGAATTCTATGCTCAGTATACTCTATTCTTACCTGTGAACTATACATCGCACAGGCTTTTCCAGGTCACAGAGGACCTGTATCGTGCTTAAGTTTTAGGCAGGGGACTTCAGAACTTTTTTCTGGTTCATTTGATCGTACGGTAAAAATTTGGAACGTAGATGATAAATCATATATAAGCACATTATTTGGTCATCAAAGTGAAGTATTGTCTGTTGATTGCCTGCGGAAAGAACGAGTATTGACCGCAGGACGTGATCGGAGTATGCAGCTATTTAAGGTAAGGAACATCTCATTTGTGTATGCAGCTATTTAAGTTCTTGGCTGAACATTTGGCTGCAATTCCTTTCATTTGCAATTCCTTTCATTTCTCATTTACTTCCAAGGCTATTACAGTTACCTATATCCTCATCTTGTTTAGTAAAAGAGTATGCCATTTATACTTAAATGTCTTACTGAGAGTGACTATGAGGTGTGTGTGGTGGTGGGAGTGGATTCATGATGCTATGATGGGTAGTAGTCTTGGTATGTGATATTTTTTCTTCAAAATCTGAAAAGTAAACCTCTCGGTAATTGTACTTCCCATTCAGTGCGTTTCTGGTTATTTGTCATTGCGATGAGGGGGAGAGGGTGTCATGGAGCTACTGTGGGCAGTAGTGTTGGGATGCAATATTTTTATTCAAAATTCACCAGCAACGATGAATTCATCTTTTTGTTTTTGTTTCTTTGATACATTCAAATGAAGACGAGTAAGCTTTGAAAATTGAATCTCTTTGAGCGTTTGTACTTCTTTCTGTTCAGCACCCTGCATTTGACTAACATTCTTGCCAAGAATATTAATATAACCCCTATCTTTTACACAATTAAGGTCAATTAAAAAGAGTGTAGTACATTTTTTTCTTCATGTTACTAATGATAAGGCTCCCTGAATAAGTGAAAGTGAAGGCCCTTGTGATCACACATAGTATAAAGTGGCCAGAAACCAAAACACGTAAAATGTGGAGCATTTATGACTATACTGTGGTACATTTATGACTATACTGTGGTATATTTCTGGAATGATATTTCCTTACTACCTGTTTATTATAACGTGTATTGTACAAATAGGTTCCTGAGGAGTCTCGGTTAGTGTTTCGTGCTCCTGCATCGTCTCTGGAATGTTGTTGTTTTATTGGTAATGATGAATTCTTATCTGGTTCGGATGATGGAAGTATTGAACGTTGGAACCTACTGCGGAAGAAGCCTGTTTACATTGTTCGGAATGCTCATACATTGTCAACAGCTTGCAGAACATCTAAATTAGAAGACTCTGAAACAATATCCAATGGCCATTTAGGTAGGAATTCAATTTTGTTCTCCTATTAAACAGAAATGTCGCAGTTCTTTTTATTTTCTTATTTTCATATATATTTTATTTGCAACATGTTTCTTATATAAAAACCAGAAAATTCTGATTCTGCTTCTATTGTAAAACTTACTGATAAACATGAAGAATGAGTGGTAGTTACAATCAATTTACATTATATTGTGTTGTGGCAGAAATAAAATAAAGAAGTTTCCCTTAGTTTGCTCAATTTTACTATATTATTTTACTTTGTATATATACTTGCTTTGCTTTTATTTTTTTTTAAGTATGACGAGCTTCCTGTCCCACCTTGCAGAAAATGGAAACCATATTCCTGAAAGTTATCATCAATCATCAGTATATTCTTGGGTCAGTTCAGTCGCCGTTTGTAGAGGCAGTGATCTTGCTGCTTCAGGAGCTGGTAATGGTTGTGTTCGTTTATGGGCTTTAGAAACCGATAAGAATGACATTCAACCATTGTTTGACCTTCCATTGGTATGTGAAAACACATTACTACTAAATGTCATGTGGTTATGTTTCCATTTTGCCTGTTCTTCTTTCTGTATTCCCTTTGTTATTTTCTTCATAATCACATCTGATATTAGCTGCATCCCATGATATTTAATGGATAGCCCTAGGGGTGTGTATCTTCTGTTTCCTAGATCCTATTTATTTAATCAGAGGAACTAAAGAAATTGTGTTGCTAATTTCTATTTTTCGTTTTAAAATTATTTTAGGAATTTTGGAAATCCAAGGTGAACTAAACGAAAATGTAGTCTCAATTTTTAGTAAGACTGGCGTAATCACAAGAGTCTTGTTCTTTTATCATTTTCTCTTTGGGAGACTAGTGGATAGGAAATAGGTATGGCTTGGCTATGACAGATTGACAGGTGGCATTTGTGATGGCTCAACATATTTTACTGCAATGAAATCAGTTGTTTTTTTCCCTATAATTCTTACCCATTTATGATAACTTTATTAATTCTCTCTTTCTTACCCTATACTTGGGAATCTTGCCTAATTCGCTAATTGGTGAGGTGTTGAACTTTTGTATTTGAAATATTTTTCAGGATGGATTCTGAAACAGAATAAAAAAGTAAAACTAGTATTTTAGTGGCTTCAATGAAGTTAACTTAATGAAGTCACATTCTCATCTATTATATGGTTTACTTTTGGTTGATCTATGTTTAACATATCAGAATTCAAGATTGTGCAAAGAAAACTGTTGTGCAGTTCTTAGTGGAGCTAATCTTAGTTTCACAGGCATAATATCTGAATTATTTTGTCAACTAATGACGTTTAAATCCACCATCCATGTAAACCAACATAGCATTACTTTTTCTTAAAAAGGATAATGTGCCATTACTTCCTATGTTTTTTTCTTTTGGTGTTATTTGTTTGTTCACTAAACAGAAGCAAACTTATTTCTGTAATATTTATCAGCTATAAATCAATATTATAATCTGGTTACAACTATATGTACTTTTCCCCATGTTGATTCCTTTGAAGTTATAGATGATCTCCTTTTTATATGAGCCAGTGCAACAAAATATGCTTATCTATATATTTTGCGTGAAACAGGTCGGGTTTGTAAATTCATTGGCTTTTGCAAAATCTGGACAGTTCTTGATTGCTGGTGTTGGGCAGGTAAAATGTCTAATTCTTTTTCTTGTCAGAATTTGGATAAGCAAAACTGTGATAATAATGATTGAAATGGTTTATCTTGTAAAATGTTTATTTATTTATTTATAAAAATGAGCTCAATGGGCTTGAGCTACACAATAGGACTATAGGAGATAACTCTCTCCCTTTCCCAAAATCCCTCCCCACCCCACCCGACCTCTCATACAGGTCTCTTTTGTCACGATTATCTGCTTGTTTTATATATGGACAAAATTTAAAACTGGACATCTTATTTTCAATAAATGGTTTCGCTCATAATATTGGTTTTGTTGCATTCATTTAAACTTGCAAGGTGTATTAGTCATATTAATTAGGGTTGTTGGATTCTAACGACAATACCTATGCTTTTCTTGTCAACAGTGTTTATATCGTTTATTTGTTTTCGTCTCTAAAATATTGTTGATTACCTAATTGACAGGAACCTCGACTAGGAAGGTGGGGACGCCTCCCCGGTGCTCAAAATGGAGTTGCAATTCAATCCCTTAAGCTAACATAAAACGTAGGTGTGAGTGATGTCTGAAGCTCTTCAATTTTGGTTAATTTAAAAATTCAATATCTGTGTTTTGGTCCAAGTAATGAAATATTTTTTTGTTTGTTAATTTACAAGTTTTATATACTCAAGCTGGTGTTTATGTACACATGGATTCTTTACTAGGAGGTATCGTTTGGTACCCCGATTCTACAAGGGAAAATGACTAAGTCAATGGGAAAGTTCATTTTCTTGTATTTGTGTAAAGTTAGTCATAGGAAAGAGAATGTAAAATGATGATTCTTGGAATTCAAAATCACCTCTAAACTCTGAAAACAAAATACCATCTAATAGATGGTATTTGTGATTCATGGTAACTTTCCTGCGATTTGGATTCTTGAGTGATATTTATACTCCTTAAATTTTTTTATGTATCTATTCACAAATAATGTATTATACTATAATTATATCGTTTTTTTTATTCGCGTAGCAGTATGAGAGCAACTAAGATCGTTTCGCAAAAAATGTGTACTATTAGAATACAAAAATATGTTAATATACATATATATTTAATGTTACACTTTTGAACTAAAAAATTACTTTATCTCATTCGAAATCTACAATGTCTCGTGAAAATATGTGTAACAAATATGATAAAGGGTATATATGTAATTTTTCACATTTTTCCAAAGTTTTTATTTTTACTTTATTTATTCCAAACAAAATAATTTAAATTCTTCTCACTTATACAAACATAGTATTATCAACTTTACAGTAATCTTCATTCCTGTAATCTACATTCCCGTAATATTTACTATCCATGGTATTTTAAATTCCTTGAACTAAACGATACCGGATTGTAGCCAAAGAGTAAAACCAGTTGAATTTTCAAATTTTAATTGGGCGGGGAAGTTAGAATTAGTTGTGATTGATGATTAATAGAGTGAATGTTCTGAATTTAGACCCTGGATTTTGTGTTTTTGGAAACTAGAACCATTTTAGGGTTTAGAATCTAAGAATTGCTGTATTATTTCAATATGAATTAGAATAAATTACGAACCATTTGTTGCGCTTTTGGGTATAAATTACGAACATTGTATTGCTGAAGAAGGTAATGAGAGTATTTGTGGTGTTAAGAGTCTGATGGATTTTGCAAGAAATCAAGGTCCAAGCCTATATGCCTATTTCTTCTTTTCTTTCTCAATAAATACATATGTGTGTATATATATTGTAACAAGTGAAGAAATGCAAATATCCTGTTTGTTAAGTGTCATCGTTCTATTTTTTGATTTACTTGCTCCCATTGTGGAATCATACCTTTGTTATAATAGTTTAGGCTTCAATCGAGGGAACAATTAAAAGAAATAAGGGAATGTGAAGCTCGACAAGTTTGATAGCATAAATTTTGAGTTTTAATAGCTCGCTCTCAATCTCTCTAGAACACGCTCCTTGGTTATTTGCTTCAACTCAATGCAGACCATAAGGGCTACCGGAGCTTCAATTCTGTCTTGTCTCTTAAGAACTCCGGTGGCCCAAACCTTCGTCTCGTTCTTAGTTTGTTTTTTCCTCCTTTTGTTCGGGGTTTGTTTAGAATTTGTTAGATCTTGTTTTATTTCGAGTGTTGGAGATGTGAAGTTTTCATCTTGTTTTGGTGGCTCAACCAAAGTTTCATTAAGTGCTTATTGTTGGGTCCTCTACTGTGACATCCATTTGATGTCGAATATAAATTCAGATTATTTCCTTATATTGAGAGCAACTTCAATTAAAATATCTTCAAATTAGTTTGAAGTTTCTTATAGCTACCAATTTCATCTCCTTTTTAAATCAATCGTTCGTTCAGATTTGTCGGGTAGTCAATCTTGCTTGCTAGTGAGGCTATTTAGGTCTGTTGGATTCAGTTGTTCTCAGTTTGGGTAGTGATGGAGACTCTCAAAGCTTAGTAAATGATCTCTATTTCTCTTTGGAAAGTGACATACTCCGTATTTGTTTCCCGTGAAGAACAAAAATCAGTTTGCATTCAATTATTTTTACATGAAGAAGTGATGGATGAATTCTATTTCTTGAAGAAGTAGCGAGACATCCTTATGAGTGAGATTGAAAAACTCAAAGAAGAGAAGAAAGTATGAAAGGTAAGGATATTCAAGAAAATGAGTTTTTTTTTTTTTTGAAAGTAGTACATCGTGTATATGACAAAAAAATGCATATATAATATCTACTCATACCCTATCTATGAGTATTTCGAAACTAGGATACCAACAGTCCCCACCGTCACTCGAACCCGAGACACTTC
>JAYMTA010003557.1:0-14029 GCA_036897625.1 Pelargonium cotyledonis | reverse complement strand
AAAAAATAATAATTTATATAATATGGAGCCTTCACTATTTTATCATTATCTTGTTTTTCTCACCTTATTCTGAATAAATAAAATTAAAATTTTGTGAAATTTAGCCTGAACTGATTTGACATGACAACCATAAAGAAAAAAAAAACTTTGAATAAATTGTATGACATGGACGAAATCAAAGCAAAATATGTTTTTTCTTTAAATCAAAGCAAAATACAAAAAATTCAAATATACTGTAGTCTGTACAATGGATTGTTAATTTTAAATATTTTGAAACTGTCTTAGTACAAAAGTATTTTCACAAACTGAATTTTTATTAGAGCATACTCTGAAAACTATACAAGACTAAGAGTAGTAATTTTATCAAATACTATAGATAAATATAAAGATATGTGAGAGTATGTGTCTCCGTTATATTTTATCTATACTCTATACTCGGCAATGCGGGTTGTATATATTAATGCATTGAGTTAAAAAATACACGTGTTTTTTATCCACACATATTTTAACATTATACTCACTCCGTCTCAAAATGAGTCTCTTGTTTGTCTAAATTTTTTGTCTCAAAATGAGTATCTTGTTTCTATTTTTATGTTATTATATTGGTGTTCTTCCTATATTACCCTTATCACTTATGCATATGGGCAAATCTGTACATAAGGTGTAGGTGAAGAAAGTGAGGGTTATCTTATAATTTTTGCAAAAAATAAAAATAAAACACTCATTTTAAGACGGACGGAGTAATAGATATAAAAAATTACAAAATACAACGAAGATAGTTTTTTTTTAATCGAGTTCATCTATGATCAAGACCCAAGTGGTCATATCTACTTGTGTCCTTCTCCAAACCCAATAACAATATTTATAATTAACATTATACAAGTAACTCAGTAATAAAATTATTACTCTATCCGTCTCAAAATAAGTGTCTTATTTGTTTAAATTTTTTGTTTCAAAATGATTGTCTTGTTTTTATTTTTATGCTATTATATTATTGTTCTTCCCACATTACCCTTATCACTTATGCACATGAGCAAATCTGCACATGAGTGCACATAAAGTGTAGGTGGAAAATGTGAAGATTATATTAAAAACACATTAAATTATTTTATAATTTTTATAAAAATATAAAAACAAAACATTTATTTTAAAACGAAGAGATTATAATTCTACAATAGCTTTAATCCTCTTTTCAAATACCCTTTCATTTTCACCTTAATTATATTGGTTGACCTTGATAAATATTAAAACAATTTCATTGACTCTAGCTTCTTCATAAGAGTAAATGTTGCTATTAGAAACCTTTTTCAAAATATCTTGTTACAAGTTGCTTTCTCTACTTCTTTTACCTCCAAAATAGTAGGTAGTGCCCTTCTTGAAAAACAATATCATTAGAGAATTGGCTACTACTTTCCAAGTGTCATCATATTAGACAAACTCTTAAAAATATTTTAAAAAAATGTTTGGTTCCCATCACAATCACTTCATTTGTGAAGCTTTAAGAAGATTATTATGCATTTTTATGTGTTTGAGATGTTTGTAAACATTATCGCTGTTCAATAACACAATTGTAAATAGTTACAAATATTTGTTTGTGAGTTGAAAGAGGAAACACTAATAATTGTTAGCCCAAAACTATCATTAACTTCAATGGTAAACACGAGTCGATTCGGATTAAATTATATATTTCTTATCACTAAAAACATGAGGGTAAAATTTCATCCATGTCAATTCAAACAGCAAAATGTTGCAGGCCTGTCTCTATTTTAGGCCAATTGTCCATTTTTAGGGGTTAGATTCTTTTCTGCATAACATGTTGGGTGATCAAAATTTGTCATTAGGTGAGATTTGGATTTTAATGGAGTTCATAAAAAAAAAGTGATAACCAATACAAAGAGTATGGCCTAAATGATGATTAACTCAAATAATATGGTTTTAAATTACATATTAGTAGTAAATTTCCAAAATGCCACAAAAATGCAAGTTCAAAACCAGAAGTTTTCTCTTATCAGAGTACAAGACCAGTACATGTTCAGCAGAACATGCTGGAAGTTAAAAGTTTCTAATTCTACAGCTGAATGATCTAACATAACAACATAGCTTGCTTTCGCTGGTTTTAGTTTACCTTTCTACCAAGAGTTTGGTGTTGCTTAGAGCCACGGCAGCCACTTGCGCCAACCATTGGCGTTGTTCGTGTCTTCCCTGCGAGCTAGCGTGAGCCTATCTGCATTGGCAACTGCCCATCTAGTGAAGTCAGGAGAAGAAACCAGTTCTTCCAATGCTCTTTTCGTGGAGGCTTGTGTTAGCTCTCCTAACTCGTCCTTTGAAACCTTTGCCCATTCGGGTGTTTTATGGATATGGGAAGAAAAATGAATCTTGGTGTCTAAAAGCTGCGGAGAAGGCGTAGTTGAACCTGAAGAAGCACATGCAGCATTTATAAGAGAAGTTATAGAATCGACCTGCAGTTGTACTGAAATTTCTTGTACAAGTGAGAAACGGGTTTTTGAGCAAACCTTGGCTAGGAGAACTGCAAGATCCTAGGGTGAAGTTTGGGGATCGAAGCTTGGGGAAATTGTTACGAGGACTCTGCATCTTCAACTTATCTTCATAGCGGTAATATTCATATGGTGATGAATCTGAGACAGAAGATTTTCTGTGATGGTTTGTGGACAGGAACTTAGGGAACCTGTCACGAGGACTCGGCATCTTCAAGTTATCTTCGTCGGGATAATATTCGGATGGTGGTGAATCTGACACATGAGGTTTTCTGTGATTCTTTTTAGATGATTTCAACAAATTCCTGAAATAGTATTGAACAAAGGTAAATGCATGACAGAAGTAGTCAATTGATACTTTGATGATCGAATCCAGGAATTTAAACAAGTATAATATTTAATTTCTACAGTATTAAGGACAATAGCTACTTCCAAGTTCTGTATAAATGTTAATTGAACTGCAACCAAATATTGGCAATGGAAAAAAATTGACAAAGATTCGAAACACATACTTGTACATATGAATTCTCAATCTATTAAGTCTCTTAAGTATTGATGAGGATATTATTCCGGCTATCAACGCTTCCACCGCCAGTAGGGGATCCAGAGAGCTCTGAAATAACAATTGGCCATTAAACTTGTGAGTTGTGATGTCGTTTAGGGAATTATAGACAACTCAAACTATCTATTAGGGGACAAGAATGACAAAACTTCTCAAGGCTGTTTAGAAAAAATGACCTGAAGAATCATGAAGGCAGCTACAGTCCGAATGGACCATGCAACAAAATGAGAAGTGCTTAAGTCAACCGATCCGTCTTCTGTCAGGACAAGTTTGCGGACAACCCAGAAGCCCAACCAAGCACCAGCCAGAACAACAAAAGCCAAAAGAAACATTGCCAACTGCAGTATCAAATTTGGCTTAAATTACATTTTTTTTGCAAGAGATAACTTGAGAATAATCACCATACACAGAGTAAAAGATCATTGTAAATTGAGAGGCACAAAAACTAAAAAACTAAAAGAATGTGAAGTGAAGACAAAAGAGATGGGCCAAAAGGTTTTATTGTTTAAATACTTAGTGATCACCCACATCTAGAAAACAGAGTTCTCGCAGGCAAAATGACCATAACATACTGTGAGAAGAAACTAGATAAAACTTAAAAGACATAGAAGTTAATTTACATTTTAGAGTAGATGTTTTCATCAGAACAATTTACATATGACTTACATACAGGATTGTACATGTCTTCACTGACTCCTATCTCCCAAAGAACTGAGCGCAACAGTCCAGGAACAAAACGAAGGAGAAAAGATCCTAAACCAACCTGGAGACAATGATAAAACATTAATGACTTCTTTCATATGAAACTACAAAATAGCAATGAGTATTAAGGCAAATTTGATAACCCACAATAGATGAGTATATGAAAATCGCAAGAGAATTCTTTTGTCCAGTCGGGAGAAGTTTCATCCCCTGTCAATAATCAATTATCACTGACGTTAGTTATATCCAATTTGAACAAATGAGGAATGATTGCACAATACGATATCATTAACGGAACCTTGAAAAACTCATATAGAATTCAGAGAAGAAGAAGCATTCACCCATCATAAAAAAAATGCATTAGCTGATAATAACAGAATAAATACATCCAATTTGAAAAGAGTAGATGGTTGCCTAAAGACAAACACGAACAGACATTATAGTTATTCAACAATGAGAGGAAGTCAAAGTTGTCCAATATTCATTTGTGCTATCAAATTGGAAAAAAGTAACACGATTCAAGCAACTACTTAACAAACAAGACAATAGCAACAATAAGAGGAAGTTAACATTATACAATAATCAAGTGCTTTCATTTTAGCAAGCATAGAGTAAAAAATTATTCACATTCCATTCTTAATAAGAATTCAGGATGTCAGACTGATACTAAAAGTATGAAAACAGATCAAAACTTCAAATTCATAAATGATGAGGAAAACTAAACTACCTGAAAAAGAACCATCAGTATCACGAGGACTATACCAATAGCCATCGCACTGCTATAGTAGAAAACTAGTGATTTGCTCAAAAATGATGCCAAGGTCAACAATAGTATTCCCAAGACCAAAAATATAGTGCGATATACGAAAAATTCTGCAAAACAGAAGTGAAAAAGAAGACAACACAGTATTAATGATAAATATACATCAAGGAAGAAAATTAATCACATTATAATCTGAATAAAAATTACCTTCATCAATTGATACCTCGAGAGATTCTAAAGATGAACCTGCCATTCGTATATCTAAGAGCTTATGGTCAAAAGGTGACATGGATCTCGCCCATGATCCCTTGACAACTTTCTCCCACCGGCCTGGAGGACACATACCTAACCCGAGAGATGTGTTCCTGCAAAGAAGACATCAAACTATGTGAAAATTTAATCCCCCAAAAGCAGAACCACAAGTTCTAATATATTTTTCCGACATTCCAAGTTCAACTCTGTCTTTAACCAGGGAGCCTTAAATACAATAGTTATGAATTAGGATTAAGTGCAAAGGTTCTTTTCTCAGTATTGACCGTAACTAAGAATAGAATTGATGAAAAAATATCATAATGCATAAGCTCCAGAGAATGAGATAAAACTAAAAGTGATAATGCACCTAGAAAAATCATCAACTAGATAGCACAAAACTGAATTCTTAGTCACTATACGGTAAAATCAGTCCTTTGGAAAGTAATTTCCAGAGCGGAAAAAACACGTACTATAAATTATAAGTTTATAACTCACCGGTGGAAACAAACTTCTACATTTGGTAGCCGAATGTTTGGATCTACTTGGGAAAGTTTCACCTTAACTGAATGAGCAAACTTCTCAAGATTTCTAAGCCTCGACAATCCATGGATGCGAACTCTTTCACAAACCACTTTAGTACCTGGCTTAGAGCCTGGAGAACTTTCAACAGGAAAGCCAGAAGATAGCTGTAGAGTAGTAGACTGAGAAACAACTGCACAACACAACCGAACACATGAAAGCAAGGGATAAGCAATGAATAAGTAAACTTCCAAAACGCCAACACGCCTACGTTTCTTTCACCTTCATAATGATTTTAAGACTTCTTGTCCTTCCGTGAACTAAAGTGTTCTTCCCTAACATTTACTCGACAAGCACAGAGTCTAAGAGATCAGCTCATCAACATTGCAACATGGCAATGACAATTTTAAGTTAGCTAGATTTTTGAAACTACATTAGTATTCCTGACAAAATTGAAAATACTCACCGCCCTTAATTTCTCTCGGATAACCAGCAAGAAAGAATGAAATATAATGCTAAAAAACAGCTTCCTTTCTCAAGCATTCTCAGTAAAATTCATTTAATTTCTATTAACACTCTCATGTATATTATGTTTAGACTAAACATCATTCCAAAAAATATATATTTGCAGAGCAACTGGTTCTATCAAACACCACAGTGATAATTAATTTCCGTTTACTTGACCCCAAAATAAAATAATAGCTCAAACACATTTTCTCTGGGCTAATAAGCAGCAATAATGTACAACTCTAATTTCCATTTCATAATTCACGAATATCTTGGAAACCAAACAAAATAACATTTTTTTAATTAAAAAATACAAAATAAAAAATAACCCTAGCTACTCTTAAAAATTTTATACAGCTAATCGAGTTCGTAAGAACCCTAGATTGCAAAATTTACAGGTTCATGGCAGAGAACAAAAAAAAAGTCGAAATAAAAAAACTAAACGCACCCAAGGAACGTTCGTTGGCAGAGACATCGGAGGAGGAGCTTGAAAATGCAAGCATGAAAATCCAGAAAATGGGAGACAAAATTCGAACATGATTTGCAGAAGCCATGGTTTGTTTTGTTCCGAGTTTCGAAAATTCAGAAAACCTTGGAGGGTATTTCTGCTATTTCATTGCCTTTCATAGTTTAACGGGCTGAGCCCAAATCTGATACTATTGGGCTGGGCTGGGCCGTTATTGAAACTAAATTCTATATAAAGTATATCTCAAAAGTAACCAAATTTATTATGCTATAAAATGTATACTAAAAAAATAGAATAATAATAAAAAAAAATACTCTCTCCGTCCCAAAATGAGTGTTCTGTTTGTCTAAATTTTTGTCCCAAAATGAGTGTCAAGTTTCTATTTTTAGGTTATTATATTATTATTTTTCCCATACTACCCTTATCACTTATGCACATGGGCAGATATGTACATGGGGTGTAGGTGGGAAAGTGAGGGTAATATTGCAAACACACTGAATTATCTTGTAATTCTTAATTTTTACAAAAAATAGAAACAAGACACTTATTTTGGAAAAGAGGGAGTAGTTTTATGCGTTGGATCTCTCCCCAACACACTCTTTTACGAGAGAAATGAGTTTTAATTGTGACTTACCATCAAATGATGGTTAGTTTGAGTGCGATAAAACGACTTAAATGTATCAACTGCGAATTTGCGGACACACTCAGTAACCCACGGTATAAACCGAAAAAAAAAAAAGAAAAAGAAAAAAGAGTTTTCCACCAACCCAATTATACAGCTAATAATGCATCTTACTAGAGTCTAGAGGGACCTCCAGCATGATCATCTAAGTTAATTACTTTAAGCATATGGGTAATATTCTAAATTGCTTATAAATATATGCTTTAATGAGTTTATATTATACAAGAAGAGACCATAGTCTTAGCTAGGTAATTAAACATGCACTAAATGTGTCTAGAAATCATGACAGCTTGGTGCAAATTAAGAAGAGAGTGTGGTTGGTGCTTTTGAAGATCCAAGCTCTTCAATGCTCTCCAAGGCTGGCTTCCATTGCCCACCATAGTGCCTTGCTACACCTCTGCTGCTGCTTCCACCATTACTTCCCATTCTACAAACCTCCTGCACACACAAACATAAACTACGCGTTTAGTAATCATGTTGGAACAATGTACACATATATCACACGTTCTAGCAAATGAGTCAGTTGGATACAACGTGACATTGCCCGATTCACACCACACACAAATACCAAAAATAATTCTCACAATTCATATGTCCGTGTTGGAGACTGACCACAAGTTATATGGGTCTTTACAAGCATGACATATTTAGTAATCACGTTGAAATGCTGAACACACACGCTCCAAACTAAATAAGTCAAGTTGACACGACACGAGAAGACCAACACATAATCACACATGACACAACATACCAACAAATACAAAAGTTAGAGCTCGCGGTTCATGTGTAGGTTCGTGTCGTATTGAAGATTGATTGTGAGGTATATGACATGGGCCTATACAAACACGACACGTCACGTTGAGTTACATGAGAGTCAAGTTTACACGGCATGACATAACACGATTCACACGACAAAACATACAAGTTTGACACAACACACCAACAAATCAAAATAAAGCTCACGATTCGTGCATGCAGATCGTGTTTCATGCCGTTTTAAAGATTAACCATGCTTTATGTGAAATATGATGACACGATTAATAATCATGTTGAAACGTTTTAACTGCACGTTTAACTAGGGATGATAAGTATGAATCCAGAACAAGAACATAACAGTCAGAATCAGAAATCAACTTCTTGAAATCTTGTGACATCATGTTCTTCAAGGTTTCATTAAATCTTGTTTAAAGCTCATGACATATTAAGAACATAAATTGACATGTGCCTTTAAGATTCTTCTGAAAACGCAGAGTTACAGACAGTTCAGAGACAGTAACTTCCTCGGATCCTTTTTTTTCCATTTCTGCAGAAAACGATCTCAACAACCATAACAGCAATAAATAAAAAAGATTCAACCACCAACCTTATTAGAATCGCTGCAAGTCTGAGTTTCAGTTCTCAGAAACAGAGCACCATTACCAGAAACAGAGTCCTTCTTCATCATCTTCACCAACCTTGGCTTCTCCATTGAAGCTCCAACAGCTGGAACCGGAAGAGCTCCTCTCTCCTTCAGCAACCTCCCGAGCTTCACGCACTTCTTTGCAGCAAACTCCTTCAACACATCTGAAACAGAACAAAACAGAGCACAAATTTATCACCATTCAAGAAACAAAACAAAACAAAAAAAATATATAAAATTCTGATTTTTTATGACCTTCGAAGCTGATTAGGCGATAGACATGGCCGATGAGAAGAGTGTCGTCGGGCCGGAGGAGCTTGAGCTGCTTCACCATCGCCTTGGCCGGCGCCGGCGTCCCGTTTTCTGGTTTCAACGCCGGAGAGGTGATGATGAGAGCGACGTAGTGTCCCGGATTCGAGGCCATGACATGGTTGGCGCTGACGGAGCAGTAAATCCTCTCGATCTTGTTGTTTCTGGGATGCTGAATCACCACCGTCGCCGCCTCCGCCGCCTGACAATTCCCCATTACAACACTACGCTTCCACCGATCGCACCAACACAAAAACAGAGCATGCTCTGTTCTCAAATATAAAGGGTTGTGGAGGTTTTGGTCCCCACAAAACAGAGGCACCTCTGGTATTTAATACAGGGTCGCTGAGGAGGCTGAGCTTGGAAATGGGTTGGTTCGGTTCACCGACGCACGCCAGGAATCAGGGGACGATGATGTGACAATATATAATTAAGCAAGAACCCATAATTTGTGTAATTTTTATTGAGTGAATGGAGGTGAAGAGAACAGAGCAGAGCAGAGTATGGAGGAGGAGTGAGGAAGAAGACCTCAGTAACTCAAGTGATGAAGATGGTGATGGGATATTGTGTGGCGTCATGTGATCACGAGCCAGTAACTGTGTGTGTCTGTTCATACAACTGTAACCTATCCCTCTCTAGACAGCCCTAGGTAATGGTTTTGATGTGGTCCCTACTTCTCTTACGCGCAATTTAGAGCTGATAATTTAGATGCGAACTCATAAACACACAAAACCCGGTATGTATTTTTGTGATTTTGGACTGCATAAAATACACTAGTTTTAGTTGGATGTTATCAACTCGAATTATCAACTCTTCGTTGGAATAATGGAGCCTCATGGTTGAAATGATATGACCGGAGCACTTTTTGGATGAATGGTGAAAAAAAATATATATACAAAGGTACATATGATAAGCCTCAATGACGATGCAAATCAGTTGAACGGTCGGTCAAGAGTACATTAGCTTGGATTAGGGAACCCGCTAAACCATGAATGATAGTTTAGTTGTCTTGAACGATCTTTTTTTTTTTTTTTGTCTTTCTTTTTGAATTTCAAATTGCATATAAGCTTCATTTTTGTTTTGCGCATTCTTCTCATATAAATGCAATATAATAAGTAAAATTTTAAGAGACGTGAATAGAAAATAAGCGAGAGCATAATAGTTTTACACATTAACGAATCTAAATATCTACTCTCATGAGGTAATCAACAGTCGTGGTTGTTCAAACTTCTCTCAACTTATTTTTGTTTTTCATTTTATAAGCTATACAAACACCGGATGGAAGATTCAACCAAGTTCGAGAGTATCAAACGACTCAAAACGTTTCACCTAATAGCAGTAGGCTTTAGGATAATACTAATGTATTGCTCACTCCAAATTTTTCTACTTTCTTTGCATAGTAAATGCTGAAGGGTTGACCGGTGAGTGAACCAATTGGTCTTGGTCTTGACCCACCCAGAGCCCACATTGATGAACAGATATATTCAGGATACTTGAAATTGAAATTTAAGAACAAATGGCTCTATGTGATAAACAGAGCATGCCAAATGCCTCAATGAGTGTAGGAAAACAAGAGGTCCATTGTCCATTTCCTTATAATCTCCATTCCTCATTTCTGTACAAAATGCATTAGTACACTATTTTTTACTTAGGACTTGAAGGGTACAATTATTGAGACTGTATCTACAGACACAAAACAAACTCATAAAATTTAGAAGCTACCAGGTAACCAGCTTCTCTTCATCCTCAGACCCTACTGAATTTGGCTTCTGTCCCGACGAAGTTTCACACAGGAGAAGCCATGTCAACATCCGGGTAAAGTGGCGCCAGACCCGTTTTAAATGGCACATCTTCAAATGAGAGGTTTCATTTCCCCTCAACCTCCAACTACAAATTATGTTGTTTGGCCAATCTTGCTTCAGCCTCACTTATCATGTCTGTGTCTCCAGGTATCCCAACTCCTCAAAGCTTGCACTGTAGTGAAGTAATCGACGACGACGATGACGACAGCATCAAACAAGTTTCCCATTTGGCTAATGATTCCCCATTTCATCACGACGAAAGCTCAATCTCGAATGCCTTTGATTCTGAGGTTGATCAGATGCTAGGGCCTGACTTGCTCGTGCACTATCGCAGCATCCCAGGGGTTTCCTTCGAACGCCAAAATGCAGTAAATTGGATGTTCAAGGTTACATGCTCAGCACTTCAGCTAAATTCTTGTTGGTTCTGAGTATATATAGCTATAAGTACTCACTTCTTTCAACGCAATTCGCATTTTGCAGGTGCATGCTTACTATCAATTTCAGCCTGAAACTGCGTATCTTTCTGTAATCTATTTGGACCGTTTTCTCTCATCACATACTTTGCCGGTAACATTTCAAATGGAACAAGAAATGATCCTTCTATTTTATGCAATGCGTGAAGTATCATTAGAAGATAAAGAATGTAATACCTCTTTTTTTTTTTTTTCTCGTTCTTGTCGAATGTAAGCAGCGAGGCAAAGGATGGTCTCTGCAGTTGCTTTCAGTTGCTTGCCTTGCTCTAGCAGCAAAAATGGAGGAAGCATGTGTGCCCTCTCTACTAGACTTGCAGTTGTTTCAGCCAAGATTCTTGTTCAAGGCCAAAACAATTCAACGGATGGAGCTCTTGGTCATGGCCAGTTTCAAGTGGCGATTGCGTGCCATTACACCTTTTGATTTTGTCCACTATTTCCTCACAAAGGTTCCATGTTTTGGTCCGCCGCATGATCACTTAACTTATGTTTCCTCTCATGTATCAGATCTTATTCTAAGCACCCGTCGAGGTAAGTGATTCTCGTATTGTCTTTTCACCTTTATCTAAACCACAAGAATTACAACAAGTCACTCTTCATCAGTTATCGATTTCTTGGATTATCCACCATCGGTATTAGCAGCTACTGCCATTCTATGGGTGACCGGACAAAGCGTTGATGAAGTGAATGTAGGTTGCTTGCACAAGAGAGTTAGCAGAGTAAGTCTGGTTAACACATAGTAAAATATAAATAAATTTACACTTAATGTAAATATAGATGCTTTGCAATTGAAGGACGAGTAAAAATATGCATCAGGTATATATCATCATCGTCTATTGCATCATGACTATTGACATGTTTGGTACACAGGGTATGGTAAAAAAATGCCACAACCTAGTCAGGCAGAAGAAATACCAATTATCTCGAATTGAGCAACCAAAACAAAAGGCAACGACGATTGATGCAGCTGCAGGCTGGTGCTACGCTAAAAAATCTAGTAACAAAGACTTACAGTCAATGAGTCGAGCCAAGACTCATTGACAAACAAGTGTTGCTTCTTTGTCTTCCTCAGATTCATTAACGATCTTTTGGTTTGTATTTCTCCCAGTTTCTTTATCTCAATTCAAAATAAAGAGTTGTTACATAGAAATGATGGTGATGTTTGAAATTAACCTTGGACGTGTCCCATTGTCAGATGAGAATATGTCTAGTATGATGAAGTGTAATACAAATACTATTGTTCAGAAAATGATAAGACGACAAATGCATGCATGGCCAAGGAACTATGTTGTCTGGCTTCAATTTATCACCATGAACATTTTTTTTTTCCAATGTGTACGAGAAGCATGTTTTGTCAATCAGTAACTAAATATAGATCTTAAATAAAATGAAACAAGACAAGCAAATGCAGGCAATCATGCCAGCCAATAATAGAACTTTCATGATAGCTAACATGACTCATCTCTCAAGTCTCTCTCGGTGCCAGTTTGCTCATTATTACAGTATAAAGAAAGTTATGGTGAAAACAGAATTGATCTTTCGTGGGAGAGGAGTAATGTAACAATCAACTACAAGAACATTCGTAAAAGACGAAAAATGAGAAGCATCTCAGCATTCCAGGACATGGACAAACAATCAGCATGTACAGTGGATCACAAGTCCTTTTCTCAGCTGTCGGAAACCGAAACCAATCACAAGTTCAATGTGCGCAATCACTAAGAATGATGTGAAAAGGGAAGTTTCTTCAATTAAAATTCATGAGAACTTAAATTCAGCCACCACAAGAGCTACATCCAACTATAATCAGCTATCAAAAGACTAGCTACAAGCCTATGAATCTAATGCTATACAACAATGTTGTGAGCTATCTTGTAGTTTCTTGAGATAGGTATATTTAGAACCATTTTTTTCAAGCTCAACCAATCACTCTGAGCTCATATCAAACCTTTTAACATTTTCATTGTAAGTTGAAATTCTTGAAATTTTGCTTATATTGATCTCAAGACAACAAATTTTCAGTCGTGACCCTTAATTCAAATTTCCATGAAAAAACTAACAAGTAATAATTTATGGATCAGTGAAGACAATAAGCATGTACCCAACGATCATGGAGCAAATTGGTCTGCAAGCTTCACACAGACATTTCGTCGAACACAAGATGGCCATAACAACAAACAATGGAGAGTATCTGTACCTGAGAATCAACTGTCCCATAATATAATGATGTCTAGTAATATAATAATATTGAAAAATATTGACACATAAGTATGAAGTCATATGTCAACATAAATCTAATTATAAATAGCCTTTTGATGCATGTCCTATACTTTTTTGTTTTAAAAATAAATAAATGAAATTAATTTCACCATGTAGAATGGGGCGATTATGAGATATTTCAAATAAAAATTAAAAGCAGTACATTAATCATCTTGTCACACATGTTTGAATGCTAAGTCTAATGTTTGACTTTAAGAGATTGAAAAAAAAAAAAAACTACATTACCATTTAATTTATTAATAAATTTATTTCATTAATTAGCTCGTCGTGTAGATATCAGAGAATAAAGTAATTCCTTAAATCGATTTTTAAGTGGTCTGACTCTCTCTAGAGGTCCCCTGTTTTAGGGTTTTTGAGTAGCTGTTTCTAGGGTTTTTACGTCCTTTTGTGATGGCGGAGGCGGCAGCGGGACCGGCGCAGGCGTTGGGTTTCGGACGCAGGCAGATAAGAGGCACCAGGTTTGTTTTGGAGGAGGGGAGTTGCAGCGAGGTCGTGTGTTGCGGAGGTTTTTAGGGGCGGCGGAAGCGGGAGAGCAGGGGCAGGAGGGGCGAGGAGAGCAGGGAGAGGATGGCAGAGGAGATGGGAATAGGCGTGGTGGAGGAAGGGAGGCAAGGTGGGCGGCGAGCTCCGACACTGGTTCGAAGGGCGGAGAGGGAGGCGGCGGCGCTTAAGGAAGATTGTTGTCAGGGCTCCGACGGGATGGTGCGACGGTTTCGTATAGGTGCTCAATGGCTCCGTGTAGGGATTGGCTGACCATGCGAGGAGGCTGCGGAAGTGGAGGCAGGGGCGGACAGGGGGGGGCCCGGGGGGGCGGATGAGGGAAA
>JAYMTA010003556.1:0-14030 GCA_036897625.1 Pelargonium cotyledonis | reverse complement strand
ATATATATATATATATATACATGCACAACTTATTGTTACAAGTTAATAAACAGATAAATAAAAAAGATTCAAAAACAAACTATGGATCTCCAAAAACAAACTGTCAAATAATTAATTAATTACTTTGTTCTGGGTAGGGTTAGGGCCGCTTACTGGTGCTCTCCTGAAACTTGGCTCCACAGCTTTCTTGAGCTCTTTATTGCTACTTTTAGTTGTTGATGACACTGACACTGAATTGGTCGATATCAGCAACTTCCTGGTGGTGGCTGCTTTGTTTCTTGCTCCTTCTTGAACACTTCTGCTACTGCTGACGATCAAGAATTGGATGAGAAACAGCGCAAAGACTAGGAGAGCTCCTAAAGATTTGATGATCTTCATCTTCTTCATCAAACTCGTGTGAGACTTGAGAGACACAAGACAGAGAAACCAAAATGAACATGTGAAAGATCGATCTCGATCAGGTCTCAAATGGTGGAGTTGGTTTATATTGTAGTGTCCACGCCTGCTCACTACACGTGCTTTGTACCCATGGTCTTTTCAAGTTTTAACTAATTATTATTCATTAGCTATTTTTGTACCCAAACAATAATTATTTGTCAATATATAATTATTTACTTTCCACCCGTCCAACGATATGTGGTGAAGTTTATGAGTTAAAACGAGAGTCAAAAAATAAAATTATTAACTTTTCGTTTAATAACTATGTTCCCAATGGACTTATACATGTGATCGAGTTCATGCATGTGCCGTGAAAAATCATAAGTTTGTACTATTTGTATAAATGTCTTTATAGAAAATTAATCAATTGATAATAACAAGTTTGTTTGTATCACTAACTTGTAAATGTTAATGGAACAGAGTAAATGTTTTGTAACAAAACTCGAGTGATGTTATATAACTTATTGCGAAGATATTACATACAATCTATATATACCAACAAAACAAAAATCTATTGGTCTCATTCGATCCAATGTTTCATAGGAGGAGCATGTTCAGTTTGACACCTTGCTGAAAATGATTGGGAGCGATTTAGGTTTAGAAAAAAAGAAACAAGAAATAGAAATAAATTAAAGATGGCATGTTATGGGGGTTAAATAAAAAAAAAATTATAATTAATTATGATTATAATTTTTGTTTTGTAGTAGTAGCTTTCTATATGTATAGGTTGGAGCTTGGAAGTCACTGATCATGTGATCGATGTTCAATTGACTATTAATTACTGTGTTCTCTGACCTAATTGCAACCCCATAAAGCGATCAAATTATGAATTATCATGTGATTGTCCACGTGATTCCAAATCATAACTCCTCTTAAATTAATATTCACACCATTATTCTTAAACCCTAGTTTAATTAGCATCTTCCACAGTTAGGTTTATGGTTTGTTTAGTTAAGAATAGCTTGAGATAAGAACAAGTCTCACCTAATCTACTATATGCTATAAAAAAAATTCATGATTTTATTTATGGATAAATTTTTTAGTTGCGATGTTTGACAACCAAGATGTGTTTTCTACGTCTTCATTTATTTGGTATGTTTTCGAATCTTCTTCTAAACTTCGGAAAATTAAAATTCAACACTTAAAATTTATACTAGGATTAACGATGTAGAAAACTCGTGTTGCTTTCCAGATTAAAAGAACGTTCAGAGTTTTTTTTTTCGTTTATTTAGTTAATACACTAATTAGCAAATTGAATTTTCCTCTTGATACTCCTCTTTTGTTTATCAATTGAGTTTCACAACAAAAGGTAGCTCTCCGCTTTTCACTCATAAATTTCACCTTATACCATTGGGAAAAAAACTCGAATCCGAAGAAAATCCAAAATGCTACTGAAATATTTTGGGCTTGTGATCCTACTTTGTTTCCATAACCTGAAATACTTTGGGCCTGTGATCAAAAAGTGGATCAAAATAAATTAATTGGGCCTGCCCAAAATTTCCGACAGAACAAGCAAAATCCGAGCAATAGTTCCTTTTAAAAACGACATCGTTTCAAGTACGAAGCAACATTTCCTCTTTTCTTCTCCTATAAAGTGTCCTCTTTCCCTCTCAGTTCCGTTCTGTTCTGTTCTGTTCCGTTCCGTTCCTACATATAAAGAACCAATCCCTCCAAATCTCTGTCTCCTCAACAACCTTAACGGACTTGTCTTGCTCAGGCGCTCTCCTCTCTCTGCTTTCCTTGTCTCCCCTCTTGCTGGAGATCTCTGTCTCCGTTCATCTCCAGATTCTGCTTCCACAGATCTTTTGCTGTTGCTTGGTTGTTGAATTTAGGGTTTGCTTCTGATTGATCCATTCCATTTTCTTTTTTATGGGCTACGATGTCTCCGACAGTAGCGGTGAGTTCACTCGTCGACTCAATTTTCATTTTATTGCTGACAATGTGTTTCTTCTTTCCTGGGAGAGAAAAAAAATCAGTCCTATCGCTTCTTTTTTGGGTTTCAGTGGTTTTGGTTCTTGCGTTAGGGTTTTTAGTGTTGTGGGTTGATGCGAATTGGGTCGCGCATGGAGGGTTTTGTAAAGTGTGTTAGGATTTCCTCTCTGGGTATCATTAGATCCGTATTGCTGCTTCTTCTGAAATTTGGGGTTAGGCGAGTTTTGGCGGAAGTTTTTGTTCTGTTTAATGTAATGTTGAACTTCTTTGTAGTGGTAATTGTTTCTTCATTGCAGGGCCAAACAACGGTCAAAAAAGAAAATACGAGTTTCAAATTGCAATTGCCACAACAAAGCAGCTAAAAATTAAACCAGAGTGACTGATTCTGAACCTTCCGGTTATTCGATTCCACAAAAAAGAGTAATGGGTTTTTAAGTTTGTCAACAAGCAATTACAACTATAGAAAGCACATTAAGTTTGGCATAAAGTTTCTAGTGATTAGGGAAAAGATTAAGACTTGACAAGGATGAACATAGTAGATGTGTACATACTAGACCTATGCCTACGAAAAAGAATCTTGACAATAAGACTATTCCTGATGAGATTAGCTTTGCATACATATTTTCTTAAATATTAATTCAGGTACTGACGATGATATTCCTCCATCACATCAAGATAGAGTTCCTAGAGGTACCCAAGTTGCGGGGAATGGAAGATCTGCTGTAGGGTCTATGCCATATTCAAGGATGCATATTGACATGGAGGCTCAGATTCACCACCTTGAGCAAGAAGCATACAGTGCTGTCCTGCGTGCTTTTAAAGCTCAGGCTGATGCCATTACTTGGGTATTGACATTCACTCTGTCTGCATCTCGTCATATATATATCTATCTTGTTGATCATATTTGGTTCGTGATTGATATGTTTACGATTCTTCAGGATAAGGAAACACTGATAACAGAACTTAGAAAAGAGTTAAGAGTGTCAGATGATGAACACAGAGAGCTGTTGTCCAAGGTTAATGCTGATGATGTCATCCATAGAATAAGGTTAGGATGCATAACGAAACAGTTCTATTCCTGGGAATAACACTGACAGTGTCCTGTTTGATTTTTATTTTATTTTAGTTATCTTTCTGAGTAATGTATTTTGATTCCTTTCAGGGAATGGAGGGAAGACGGCATGCATCAGGCTGCCATACGCAGCACATCTCACGATCTTGCACCCAGTAGTGTTCTAGCATCTCGGAAAAAACAGAAGACATCTCATTCGGTACCTTCTCTAGCATATAATGTGACATCATTGGCTTTACACCCTCCATCCATAGCTCCATCTATGAAGCCATCTTCTTCAGGAGCTGGCTCAGGGGCTGGAGGAAAAAAGCCTAAACCAGTACGTTGGTTATTTAAAATATAGGTGCCAAAATTTATTGTAGATTAACTTCCATGTTTATATTATTTTCCTTCCAGGGTCATTTAATACCTGGTCTTTCCACAATGAACTCCATGCAGTACCCCGCTACAAGTCGGAGTCAATTTAATAATCATGGTTTTTCTGGTGGTTTTGCGGCAAATGAAGTGGCAACGTCTGATCCATATATCGGAAGGAAAGTTTGGACAAGGTGGCCTGATGACAATGACTTCTATGAGGCTGTCATTACTGATTACAACGCTGCTGAGGTATTTTTAGTTCTTGAAGGACTTTGTTACTAGCTTTCTTCAACATTTGCTTTAACATGGGGTGGTTATAAGATGATAATATCTTCAAAAATGTGCAAGATATTGTTTATATGCATAGACAGAAACATGCTAAAGCTTTGGCAACATTTTTTTACAAGCCTCAAATAGGTGTCCCTTTAATAAACCTTTATGTATTGACATTTTTCACCACATTGTTAGGATTATGTAGGAATTGCTTCATCATCCTCATTAACGTAAAGTCTCAAGGGAGAAGTTGACCTTGTTTTGTTTCTGATATATGTGTCTATAATTGCTCTTTTTATCTACATGGATACTGTTCTATAGTTATATTATACCTGTGATGTTATGTTAACCAAGTTATTTTTATTAATGGCCACTGTGGATAAAACATTACTCATGTGAACACATGAAAAAAAAAGTTCTATTCTGCAAAATATTCTGATAAAAAAAATATTGATTAAGTAGATATGGTCATGTTATTGTTATTGCTATTGTTATTCTTATCAAATAGAATGTCGTGTACGCCTACAATTTTGATCAACAAGGAGGGATAACCTGTAAAGGATTTTCTGATTGCTGTGACTTTGGTTTTAAATGTTCTCTATTTTGACGGGTTCTTCAGCCATCCTTACTTGGTTTCAGTAATTTTCAGGGGCGACATGCTCTGGTTTATGATATATATACAGCAAATGAGACATGGGAATGGGTTGATCTTAAGGATGTAAGTCTTATCTGTTGCATGTATTAAGTCTCTTAATTGCCTTTTCTATTTATAAATAATCTTGATATTTTGATGGCTATGAACAATCAGTAGAAGTAACCAGCAAGGAAAGCCACATAATATATCATGCTTATTATCTTGTGTTAACAAATGGGAATATGATTCTGTATTAATCTTCTAGGAAATGAATTTATGAACATTAATCTGAGTATGAATCTTCTAGGAAATGAATTCACTGTAAATGCACATTTTTATGAAGATTAATCTGAGTATGAATCTTCTAGGAAATGAATTTCTATGGTTCACTTCTTTCAAGAAGCATTATCTTTTGGTTAAAATGGTGTGCGTTTTTTGTTCAATGTGTTGCGGAATATATAGAGGGTTTGAATTAATTATTTGTGTTAAGAAAAAAGTGCATCTCTCACATTTCTCATATTTTTGCTGGAGCTCAAAAACTTTACCTCATGCAATCAGAGGATATTTGAGTACTTCCACAAGTCCTGAACTTGGAAATATATAAAGGACGAGTTACGTAGAAATGAACCAAAAAAGTTGTTTCATGATATATTAGTGATGCCATGGGAAACTTCAAAAGTTTGCTTCCTAGAAGTTATAAAACGTGATGTGAAGTTTGTGCAAATCAGAAAATTGGATTTATGTATCATTTTGTTGTAAACATCGTCAATCATTGGATTGCCGGAAAATGAATAAGTTGATCTGACCAAAAGGATTCATTGTTTATGTGTGAATATGGTGGCGGAGAATATTTTTGTCAGTCCCTTTTACAGGCTTTCTTTGAAAGCTCATGTCTGGACAAATTTGATGGAAATGAAAATAGTTTGGTATGTTAGTGATTATATTTTTATGTTGGCATGAGCATGAATGTGTATTTTAAAAAACAGTAATTAAGGAAATAGAGGAATGTTCTTTATTTATGTTTTATGTTTCTTATGTTATACATTGGTGTTGTTTATTTGTTCACTGTCCTTTTTGGAGTTATTTTAATATTCCCGATATCCTCCTCGCACAGATTTCTCCCGATGATATTAGATGGGATGATAATAATCTAACAACATCTCATCGAGGGGGTCATATTGGGCAAGGCCGTGGGATCAGGAAATCCATGACCCGTGGTGGTATTTATCCAAGAGGTGGAAGAGGGAGAGGATCTGCAAAGGGCCAATCTAGAAAAGAGCTTCCTTTGCAAAATGGTATTGGACAGATTGCATCATCGGATGATATTCAGCTGCTCAATACTGAAACACTAGTGAAAGAGGTGCGTGTCAGTGACCTGAGCCAATTAATATATTATTATGAAGATTATTGTGTTTTTAGTTTTTACCATGTAAATTCTTAACAGGTGGAGAGGGTTTGTAGCACAAACCATCCGGATCCCATTGATTTGCAAAAGGCTAAGAAAATGCTGAAAGTAAGATCACTAATGTGCTTTTCTCCGTCATTCTTTTTTACTCGTTTGAATTTAAGATTGACCGTTGTATTTCATGCAGGACCATGAACGGGCTCTTGTTGATGCAATTACAAGACTTGCAGATGCATCTGATGGTGAAAGCGGTAATAATTACTCGTGTACACAGTGATGATCTGTTTAATCTGTTGTACAAAGCACATCTTTACTTTTAGTTCTCTTTAGGTGCTGAACTTGTGTTGATGCAAGTGAGCTTTGCAGTTTGAAATAAATGGTGCAAATCGCTGTCATTCTCCGCTTCTCTATCAATCAGAAAATACATTAACCAAGCAGATCTTGTTATATTTACATCATTTTCTGCTGTTCATCCCAGTCGCCCTTTACCATGATTTTAACATAGTTTGTCTATTTCCTGATGAATATGTGTATCTTATTTTGTTTAAATCAGATGGAGATCAACAGCCATTCTCACACGAGCAGTCAATGGACCATGATTAGCTGAAAATAGCTCGTGGCATGGTGAAAACTTGGAAGTTTGACGGGGAGCAAGGGCTTGGAAGGTGATGAAATCAGAGATGATAGATTTTGTCGATCTCTAATATTATTATTTTTGTAATTAGTATTAGGCTCCACTGATTCCTTTACTATACAAGCGCACTCAATCAGTAGATAACAGCTCATTTTGCTCCTTTGCATCCTAAACATGGAATACAAATGTAAAATTATGATTGCAATTGAATGATATTCAATGATGCAGCAATGTAACATCAACTGCTCTTTGCTAATTTATGCACGGAATACAAATGTAAAATTATGATTGAAATTGAATGATATTCAATGATGCAGCAATGTAACATCAATAAATTTTTGCTAATTTATGCTACATTTGTTTTGTTCCATTGATCATACACTGCCCATCTCCTTCCATATATTCTGCTGTGGATTCAAGTGAGTTGCAACAGTCCTACAAATTATAGAGCAAATCAACTTTTCTGAACCATAGTGATAACAAGGTGATCATAAATAAGTGATTTTGCATATACCTTTGTTTTTGTCTAGAAAATGTTGATTGATATTGTGTTGTCCAATCACAAACAAGCTTCAAATCCTACAATGATTTGATAAATCCTGTGATCAGATCCACCATCTTGGAGTCAAAAGCAGGACCCTCCATTTGGAAGTGTCCAACTCCTTCAATTAGATGGGTTTTAACAGGACCTGTAGCTAAGCTTGCTCTTCAATCTTTTAACACTTGTAAAACCCATCACTAGTGCCCATAACAAAGATTTTTGGCTTTGGTGACTGCAGAATTGCCCTATGGTGTCTTCCAAAAAGAATTGAAGCTGTTAGACCAAAAGGGTATCCCAAACCAACGTAACCAATGACTTGTTCTATCTGATCAACAGCAGAACCAGCAATTGGAGCACCTGCACTCAGAAATAGAAACAAAGTATACATATTGTCTAGAGTATTAATCACGGTTTTGGCAAAGAACGAAGATAATCTATGGCCACATTTGGTTGTATATGCTGTGTGTATGCATAAACCTGTATTTCATGACCCCTATGGCACAGAGTGATGCAATTTCATTACATGTATAACTCTTAACAGTCAACTTTCTTGGTAATAAACAGTCGGAAAAGAAGTATACACTCTTAACATTCGGACCTAACTGAGGTTACTAGACAATACACTCTTTGAGGTTCCGATGCCCTATGTATGATTAGTTGTGGTGAAGGCTTTTTGTGCCCAGACGCTGCGTGCACACCCAACTAGTTCTTTAAAGTGGTCTATATAGTAAGAACCCTCTGCATGGGCATTGAGAATTGAGAAGGTTTGCTAGGTTAACTAGTAATCATTAGACGACTGGTCACTGCTTCACCCCTCATGGTCGGTCTACGATCAGAGTAGGGGTACCATAAAGATAATGCTGATAAAGGGTAAGGAACCAAAACATACAAACAGATTCAACTCTCACTTGAATGGCTTAAGTGTTTACTAACCTTTTTCCATCTTGGAAATTTAAGTTCATCACTTAAACATTCTGTTACTTACAAAACAAAAGGTCTAGTGGTTCTTGTACTTTCTAGCTCTTTTCAACATGAACAATGGCGAAGCCAGCCGTTGAAAGTGGAGGGTCAAGTTTTCTTTAATTTTCACTATTCGATCAAAAATTGAATCAACTTGAACTCAGGTCTTAGATGTGTGAGAGGAATACTCACACCACTAAACAGACTATCAACATCAGTTAAACCATTAACCCACACCCCTAGCTACGCCATTGTACATGAATGCAATCGAGGTTTTTCATGGATTCAACATAATAGAGTGAAGCAATCATTACTTTCAAGGATGCTCTCAGCCACTCAACCATGGCATTGATTGTGCCTAGAAGAAAAATCAACCAACTCACAGCCTGATTCAATCTTCTCTCAGACTCAATTCTCCTTGAACAAACAAAATCACATTCATTGAAGGACACACTCGAAGAATCTAACCATTTACAAATTCTGGTTTATAACCAAGTAAAGCCCAGAGCACAACAATCATAGATCATGAAACCAAGTAGAAATAGCTCCAATACAATAAATCAAAGTATACCTGCAGAGGAACCCACGAGCAAAATCCGATTAGCGGAGAAAGTGCGAGACGCCCAATTGCAGACGGCGACGACGTCGCGAATTTCAGAGGAGCCGGTGAGGGAAGGGCGTCCGGTGGATCCACCGACGCCTCTCATGTCGAAGGTGACAGTGGTGAAACCGGTGTGGGCCAATTTACGAGCGATACCTTTCATGAGGAATTGGCATCCGCCGAGCAGCGAGTATTGGTGAACCTGAACTATCAATATGTCGCCTATTCCGTCTCCGTGAGGCTTGAAGATTTGGGTGTCCAAGGCAATCCCGTCTACGGTGGCGACTTGACATGTTTGTGTTGAACACTTGGTGGTTCTCGGCATTGTATTGGTGAGAGAGAGAGAGAGAAGGCACAAAACAATTCGGATTCGGATTCGGATTCGGATTCGGATTCGTAGGTAGTTTACACCCCAAATATTGAGCCATTCTGGGTAGACTGAGCCCCTTGTTTTGCGCTCATTCACTCATGCTTGCTTCTCAATTCTTTTCAATACAGATCCTAATTTTCCATTTTTTTTTTATCATTCTTTGGTTTTGTAATAAATATAAGAATATTATAAATTGGCAACCAAAAGATAAACGAAGTAAATTCAGACGGGGCGCTTCGTGCTCTTTATCAAAGTATCGATATAATTCTATGCTAATAAACTATAATTATGAGTTTTTATTCTCCAAATATAAACTCAAATAAAAGATTTAGAACTTGTACTGTAACACGCTTTTTTTTTTCCCTGATGAGGTGTCATTTAGGCTAAGGTAATTAAATATGTTTGATAAAATAAGTGACCTTGTAAACAATCTCATGCAAAACTCCTTACTTCTTAAAATCGACAATTTAAATCCAAACTGATTTTTACACCATTTGATCTGATATGATCTCATCCTAAAAAGTGAAATATGACCCGCGTTCAGGAATCCGAATGACATTTTTTTTTGTCTAAGGGCTTGTTTGGTAACACTGCTTAGAAGCGAAAAGTAGCTTTTAAATTGCTTTTAAAAGTATATATGTTTGCTAACAAAAGTTCATATAAGATTATAAAAGTGCTTCTTTGCCAATTAACAAAAGCCAACAAAGATTTAACTCTTCTTTTCTTAAATATTATTATAAAAAGTTAACACATATAATATAATAATATTAATGATATATGAGAATAAAGAAATTATCAATACGTGGTATGGGTAAAAAAAAGTTCACATTTTCATTAGAAAAAGTCAACCTTTTTTATTGAAAAGGTTGGTTGTTGTTAAAAGTCTACTACTATTTGATAAAAATTGCTAGTATGTTCTTACTGTAAATATATAAATAATTGACGGTGATATTTAAACACACAAAGTGAGTAGTAATTTGAGGAATTCTCAACTAAAACTGAGGGTATACATGAAAATATACTTTATTTCAGAAGCAAAAATAAATTGTTTCTTCAAAAACTGTAATTATTACAAAAGCAACATAAAAGCACATCATAAGCAAACAGTCTCAACTAATTTTATCTCCTACCATTTGCTTACGTGGCTGCAAATAAGAGGAGATGTCAGGCCTTTTAGACACTCAGAAGTGTTACCAAACAAGCCCTAAATCATGAGGTTTTTAAGCGGTTCGTACACTTGCGGTTGACACCTTTAAAGCATTTTACCACACTCAGATTAATCCTCATTTGAGCCGATAGGACCACAAAGGCGGCAAAACTCTCTCTACCAAGTTTTAACATGGCTTTATCACACTCAGACTAATCCTCACAAGGGCGGCAAAACTCTCTCTATCAAGTTTTAACGCAGCTGCATTCCCTGATATTCGAACTCGAGACCTTAGATTAAACTGGAACAACTTAACTTACCAGTTGACCCACGAGCTTGGTGGTCTAATCAAAACTTTTTATTATTAAATTAATATGAACAAGATAAGATTTCATTCTACCCTCATATTCGACCGGAACAAGCACTAAGGTATCGTTTGGTACCCTGATTCTACATGGAAAAGTGACCAAGTCAACTGTAAAGTGTATTTTACTGTGTTTGGATAAAATTTGTCAAAAGAAAGAGAATGAAAAATAAGAATTCCTGAAATCCAAAATCTTTCATATATGTTGGAAAAAGAAAACCAAAAAATATGTGGTATTTGTGATTTAGGCCAACTTTCCTTGACTCCTGATTCATGAATGTCATTTATATCATCATCTAATTAAATTCTAATCTAATTCAAGCTCATGAATTTTTCTAGATAGTCGATTTGAAAATAGTTGTTTAGTTTGATTAACTTTTTAATTCTTCATGTTTAAACTTTCCATAATTTAAAAATTGAGTATTTTTTTTGACAAATATGAGTTAGTATACAATTGTTTTCGATAAATTACGATCATGTCTATATGAAACTTTTTTCATGACAAAGGTGTACCAAACATGAAATTTAGGAAAGATATAAATGACATTTCGTTATATTTTCATATATTTTTAACTTTCAGTTCATGAAATCTAAACATAAATTTTTAGATTCATTTTCAATACACAAACATGTTATTATTAACTTTCCAGGAATCTGTATTCCAAGAATCTAAATTCCTGAAATATATAAAATCCATAGTAATTTAGATTCCTCAATCCAAACGAAACCTAAATTCCGAACAAAACTTATGCTTTGTGATTGATTCACCATACTAAATATTCAAATTTAATAATATGACAAAAAAATAATACATATACTAAAGACTACCAAACATTCTTGACAATGGATCAAATTAGGCAATAACAGCCTTCTTCGACTCCACATTCCCATCTCCTTCCGTCCATTTACTCTTCTCGCTACTTCGCCGCTCGGTTTTACTCTTTTCTCTGTACTTGCCGGAGCTCTGATCTCCGGCCAAAACCGTTGATTTCCCGCCGACGATTTCGTGCCGGAGATCCTCCACTGCTTTCCTCAGCAACCCATTCTCTGCTTGCAAAAACTCCAGCTGTCGCTTCACTGTAGTACAGGTCTCCACCACGTCAGCATTCTGCTCCGGGCCCACCTTGGTGCTCGCCCTCGAATCCTCGCCGTCCACGTGTTCGATCCCGATCTTGTTCATCACCAAAAATGGGATCTTTTGGAACGAAAATCCCGAATTCACGCCGACAGTCTTACCCTCCGCCGGCACTCTCACCCCCCACCGGAAGTTCACCACGGCGCGGCCCTTCACGGGAAGTGACGTCCTCGCCTCCATCTCCGTGCCGGAGAGCAACCCCGATATCGAGCTGGCGTCCGGGAATTCCGAAGGCAAAACCGTAAAATTCTTCCCAGCGAAAATCCCGCTCTCCGCAAAGAACCCAGGGTTGACCGCCGGCGATTCCACTACCTCAATCGAAGAGTCGTCCTCCACATCGACGACGCCGTTCTGGGGCCTCAGAGCCCTCTTATCCAAAACCGACGAGTGCGACTTCTTGATCGAGAAATCCCCAAATCGGGGCTTGAAGTGAAGCATAAAGGACGGATTGTTACCGCGGCCGAGCAAATTGAACTCGGCGCTCATCAGGAAGGAGCCGGAGAAGGGCGAACCGTAGGCTCCGGTTCCGGTCTTGACGACGAGCGAGAAAGGGTTCCAGGCGTCGTTGGGACGGTACGCGAACCGGACCGACGGCCCGGATTCGAAGAAAGTGCCTATGTTGAGAGTGAGCTCTTTGGATTCGCCGGCGACGATGCCGGCCTGGAAGGGCATGCCGAGGATGCTGAGAGGCACTTTGGCACGGAACAGCGGCTTCTGCTCTTCCCGGAACTTGAGCGAAGCTTTCATATTTGGGGATCGAAAATTTGAAATTGCAAAAAGCCTAACCCCAAATCGGTAATGTTGATTCGATGGTGGGTTGTGGAGTGGTGAGTGGTGCTGTTTTTATATGGGTTTTTTTGAATGGAGCAGAGAGAGTACATATGATCTGTGTAGCGGAGATTCCGCCAAAATTTGGCTGGGCTGGGCTTCTATTTTCTGACACCTGGATTTTTTGGTTGATCCATTCGAAACTACCCTTGTTTTTTGTCGAAAGCTATGGCTTTGTCTGTTACTATTTTGTGGAACTGCAGGGTTAAGGTTGTAATTTGGTTGAGAATAGACAGGTTTTTTGAATTTTGAATTTGAAAAAAAATAGTAGTAGATAGGTGGGCTCCAGATAATACTTTACCCGGGAACATCGTCAGTTTCAATGATAATAGGTCGTTATTTTAGAGTCATTGCAAAAAAACAAATGTCTCTCGTCAGCATCAAACAATACTCATCGGCTCATAGCGGGAAAAAAAACTTTCAACCATGGAAATACAAAACGCAATAGGAACGGACTACAAAATTATATCAAGGATTTATTTTGCTAATTAATATTTTTTTATTAGTAATGGGTACTTTTATTCAAGTAAAATAAATTACAAGAACAAGTATAAGAAGGCCTCGGGCCTGTGAAAACATGAAAGAGCAACATGCTCAAAATGAAAATACCAAACAACATTAATGATGAGTGAAAGACTGTGAAACCGGAGACAAAATAACTGCAAATTTTCACTAATTAACCTTCTGTATAATCCAATCAAATTCTTTTAAGTAAAGGGCTATCAATTGCAACTCCCGTTATATTCAGACCATTATCCACATACACCACAGCTCCGGTCATTGCTGAGGCCAACGGCGACGCCAAAAACGCTGCAACATTTCCTACTTCATCTGTTTCTTGCATAAATGAAACATTTCATCTTCATCTTCTTTTTTTATAAGCAAGCAATATTTTTATTGAATGACTCAATTAAATGAATAAAAGTATAAACAAAAAAATGTGCCATAGAAAACAAAAGATACATCAGAGACCAAAGAATTCACCTGCATTCAGCTCTTTCTTCAACGGCGCATTAGCAAATGAGTAGTTGATCATTTCCTCCACCTTGCCTATTGCTTTGGCAGCGCGGCTTGCTAGTGGACCTGGTGATATAGCATTGATCCTGATTTTGTGTTTCCTTCCAGCTTCAAATGCCAGCGCCTGAATTTTTTTTTTAATTATACAATAGTTGGAGGCGTCAAGATTCGAACCCTAATCTTTAGATAGAAAAAACTCACGCGTGTATCACTCTCCAGGGCCGCCTTTGCTGAGCTCATGCCTCCACCATAACTATGTAAAAAGAAATTTGTATGTTAGGATAATAAAAAAAAAAAAAATATATATATATATATATAATGT
>JAYMTA010003555.1:0-14031 GCA_036897625.1 Pelargonium cotyledonis | reverse complement strand
CCAAGGCGATTTCGACGGTGATTCTGTCTACCACCACTCCGCTGCTCTCGATTTGGTGGCGCGAGCTCCGATCTGGCGACTTCGAGACCAGATCTGGCTTTAGAGATCTGATTGAGCTTGATTTTGGATGGTTTAATTTATTTTATGATTTCCTTTGTTTGCACTTTTTTATTTTTTGGGAAGTAGACAGGGTTCCTTTTTGGTTTTTATCCATGGAATTCTGGTTTTTATTTGCAATTTCGTTCTTCATGTTCTTGGTTTACTTTTCATTCTGGAGTGGACATGGTGAATTGCAGTGTTTTTTTTCTACTGCTATTTGGTTTATGATGGGAGAGAGAGAGAGAGAGAGAGAGAGAGAGAGAGAGAGAGAGGTTGAAATGTAATTTGGTTGTTGAATGAAAAGAAAATTGCAATTTTTAAGGGTAAAATCGTGAGAGAGAGAGAGAGAGAGAGGTTGAAATGTAATTTGGTTGTTGACTGAAAAGAAAATCGCAATTTTTTAGGGTAAAATCGTCTTTTCACCTTTCTGTTAAAGTTTTGTTAACGGTGTTAGAAACAGAACCTTCCTTGAAAACCATAGGGTAGGAAAAACAATAAAAAAATAGCATAGGTATGAAATTGAAAAGAGAGTCTACCATAAAGTAGAAAACTGTAATTACCCCTAAAATATTTTAGGGTACATTTTCAATAATAATAATAAATTGTTTTGGGGTACAGCACAGGTATTCAAATATATATATATATATAAATTGTTTAACTACAAAATGTAATTTAAATTATATTTCAAAAATATTGTTACATTAAGCCAATTTCTTCTTCTTCCCATTTCACCTCTTCCATGTATATTTTAAATGGTTAAATAGTTTCGTTTCTTTTGTACTCTTTATTTTTTGGGTTTAAAAATCTTAATTTAAGTATTGCATGGTTCGAGTCCTTTGGCCCGGAGCTTCCAATAGTAGTGGGCGGCTCAATTTCGACGGAACTTCGTTGCCAGTGTTCGGTGATGCAATGGGCAGAGGGTAAGCATTTTTTTAGTTTAGGTTAACTCATCGTGTGTGTACACTTTTTTTTTTTGTCTCACATCCATGAATGGAGGTTGCTACAAGTGTCACCCACAGCTCAAGCACATATGAAAAAAATGAAAATTTGATAAATATCAACCGAGACTCGAGCCTGAGATCTCCGGACGAGGTGAAAAGATGAAAATGCATTCCAAAATGATTGAAGTTGGGAAGTGTATTTTTACAAGAGGCAGAAACCCTTCTACTCCCTCTTTAATTTTTTCAATGAGCAACACACTTCCAACATTTGAGAGCCACAGAACCAATATCATAGTTTACAGTTTTACCTCCATTGAGCCTCACAACAATATCACCATGCTCTTTCCAGCTAGTCGCAAGGATTTCTTGGATTCGCATTCTTGTGTGGTGACCTGGCCGGAGTTGGAAGAATGCAGAACTATGACTTCTTTCTCGAGTGAAGTTTTTAACCAATCAATGGATGATCTGATCACCATCCCATCAACATTCTCGTAACTGTGTTCACAATCTGGTTCCTGACTTTACTGCTTTCCAGTGGGGATTCGTGACTCTCATCCAAAAGAAACCTGTAGACTTCCCACTGTCGATCAGATGTTGAGTGCCTCCCAATTTCGGCCTACAGAACAATAAATGTGGTTACATGGGCAAATACAGAAGCACATGTTATAGATCGTGAAGAAATTCAGATACTAAGAACTTACCAAGAAAATCCGTATTCTTAATACTTTTAAAGCTAAAGTAACGTCATGGAAAACACGGGGCCTTCCTTTTCCAGATAGCTCAACTGGATTGGCAACCAGGAGTTCAGTTTCTGGGCCGCGGTTGGCAATTATTAGTCGCAATGGGTGAAGTATCTCCTCCTTCAAACGAGAAACCAAAGTGGCCTGATACTCGGGATCTACAATCTTTTTCCCATCTGTTTTCTGGATGAACAAGTCGATGTTCCGGTAGCCTTTCACACTTGGAGAGAATCTGCCATGAGCGATCTACAAGAGCACAACAACGAAATCACACATTGGTAAACTACTGACCTGGTAGCATTTGGTACGGACCCCCATGCATGATGATGAGGAAGATAAGAAAGAAAGAAGTTATAAATAGAGCTGGCAACTATCCAATCCAGCTTAACATGTAGTATCCATAACATGAATATACTTAACCAAACAAGTTCACAATTAGAGAGAAAAGCATTTAATTGTACACAAGACCATTAGAAACTTATTATGTTAGCAACAAAATTAGTATAGCAGAGCCATTCAGTTCTCCCTCTATGCTAAAATGAGTGTCGTGTTTCTCTTGCATTTCCCCCCAAAAAATGAGTGTCATCTTTCCCTTTAGAAAGCTAGTTACGAGTGAATTACCAACATTAATCCTATAATAAGTATCGCTTCTATTTGTTACGACACATGTCCACGGGAATACAAGAGGAAATGTACAACATTAACTAACTTCTAAATTTTTCTTTTAATAGAAACCAAGACACTTATTTTGAGACAGAAGGAGTATCATACACAGTTAAAAGACGATAGGTGAGACAGTCAAGCAAAAAGTTAGACCTACAACTATGCAGAGCACAAGAGTAAGGAAGGGTGACAAGTTACCAACTTACCATATAAAATATTAAAACAGAGTAATTATTGGACTTGTGGAGTCTGATTAATGGGCTAGCTCATTATGCACCTACACGAAATTAGTCGGGGAAATTCTATTTTTTCGTCTTTAAGTATTCCTCTTGTAATGGTATAACTATTCTGAAATGAACAAGTAACTAGTGTGGCCATGAATAAGTATTCCGGCCCTGTGTTGATTTTTGTTTCAGTTTTTTTTTTTTCTCTATCTATGGTAACTTGCAAGAACTTTGTAAAGTACCGTAATATTGCAGTCCTTTGACGTCCTCATAATATCATAGAATAGGCCCTTCTGGTCAGCACATTGTATATGAAGCAAAGTGTGAGCTTGGCTCAGAGAATTATCCACTGTGACAGTGGCCTTTTTCTTTAGCAATGTTGTGTCAATCCTGGGAGCTTGCGCACAGTCTCCCTTGTCTGATAATTCAGAACCAAATAATTCTTCAGCAATTGCAGGCGGAAGTGAGGAGAATGCTTGAAGACTTTCATATTCCGGCCCTGGCAACTGAAGCTCACAGTTGATACAGTAGTCTCCTAAGGACGCAATTAAATGTTCACATGTCTCATCTCGCCTCTTTTTCGTGTGTAACAACTCCCTGAAATGATACGGTACCAAAGGTCATGCCTTGAAACTTGAACTTGTCAAAAGTTAAGAAAGACAGTACACAGGCAGATGTTCATGAATATAATTAAAGTTAAATGGCGCGTATTTCTAGAACAATTTACATAGCATGCATCGAATATGTATTCAGTTACTACCTAAGGCAATACACGGATTTTGTGTCAATTGCAGCCAATTTGCATGTTATGACTAAATTATAAAACTGTGACATCGCTACATATATTGTTTTAAAATTCAATTCACACCCTGATACTGAAAATCTTCTATTATTGATCATATAACTCAGCCTCCACTTTGATTTGGGTAGAGGAACCAGAAAGTAAAAGGATTATTTTCAGTCTCTTGGAAAAGAAACCCTACCAAAATTATGATCTCAAATACAAAAGTTAGAAGCATCTTGGATTTAATACATTCACTAATCCTCGGCAGCACTATGACTAAACATGTACTTGCAAACGTTACAGACCAAACAATCTTGAATGACACTCGCAATGCACTGAATAATAAAAGGAGGAGAAGACCAAGCAGAAACCAAAGAGCTGAAAAGTAAAATTAGCCAATTACTACTACTACTAATACAAATACAACTATCAACAAACCAGGGAGATGGTGAGACACGCATTAACCCAGGGTAAGAACCGCGAAGCAGGGTAAGGCGTTTGGCGATAGACAAGTACTTGACTTCCTATGATAGTTGCAAAGGTTCCAACACTACTTTTTTCCCCTTTATGTGGAATAAGAGAATGAAACTAGGAGAATATGCCAAACAATTTAGCACTATTCCAAGAGCTTGTTACCAACTGAGTGATGAAAAAAGGAATTCTCGATAAAGTCCTGATACAAGTTTATCAGCCTAGGAAAGCCATTTTATTGACATCTACATTGACACGGAGAAAATAGAAGGGAGAAGAAAGATGGACAGCCTTTCTAGGTGGATAGCCACATAAGAGATTAGACAGCATCAAGAAAGAAATTTAGAATTCATACATCAACTTCATTGGTGATAAAGAGGACCCTAAATAGATAATATCATAAACAAACATCTCAAAGCCTTACATGCCATCTGAGATGAAGAAAAGATCCAAGACTCTTCCATCCGGAGTCGTCATTACTTTTACTTTTTGAATTGTGTATTCAAGCTCGCAGAGGATTTTAGTAACATCTACATAACAAGCATAATCATTTCAGGTAAATTCACCAAAAAATGACAGCAAGAAACAAATGGAGACAGTTGAATTTACCATGTAATAATTCTTTTCGGTCAACACAACAAAGTTTTAATAGGTATATTGAAGAAGACGAGGAACCATTTGATTGCTGATTGTAGTAATATGAGAACAAGCAAGACGGGCATGCTGATAGAAGTCTGTTTTTGAAGCTTTCCCAATCAAGCCTAACAGTGCTGGGATGTGGAATGACCCAAAGTACAATGTAACACCATCTTCCATCAGTAGAAAAATCTACATACAGAAACAATCTAAGTTAATAATGCACAATATAAAACACATTAAAAAGCATATCCCTAGAAAATCAAAGAGGCACAAAAGGTCTATAATTGTTTAACTAAAAGTAAGCAGAATTCAGGGACGGTTTAGTTTTGTAGGTGACAAATATTGCATGTAAACAAGAAAGAGCTATTTATTGAATTTTGCCTATTGTTACATGAGGGGATTGTTTTGTGGGCAAAGAGATTCAAAGGCAATAATCATAACAATATGAGAAGGATAATAGGTTATGGACATGCTTACCACCAGCAGTGTCAAACGAGAAGGTTAATGATAGTGGAAAGAAGGAAAACCAGTTATAATTTGTATGTTCATTGAAAGATTGAGCTTATGAGGATGCGGTATAAAAGAGTATAGTAGCACTAGTAAATGGATTTTTTGGTGCATGCCCACAAGGTGTGACATAGGCATATCATTCATGAAATTGAAGAGGTATAAATTAGAATTAACAAAATCAGTCATTTTCCTTGTTGCTTACTCTTAGCAGGAGAATTTTACAGCTTTTAGCTCAGCAAAGCATGGAGAGCTTGAAAAAATGCAGTTTATGAATTCTGCGCAGCAAAAGCTACTCAATCATTCAATGAGGTATTGCTATTCTATATCTACATAATAATTTATAAAAACCAGAAACCCATTAGCCATCTCACTAAGCCACTTTCAGCACAAAAAAATTATTTATCTGCTTAACTAAAAATAATTGAATTTTCAAAGGAATATGATAAAACTAAAATGAAATATTTTGCAAGAACAATGAAAAAACCAATATTACATATTTTGCAGAACTTGACATGAAATCTCTGTCCTCACAAAAACAAAATAAAATCAGCCATTTGCCTGCAAATCAACCATATGTTATATCTCAGGTTAGGCTTAGGTTTAGGTTCTAAAATTTATTGTTTTTATCAGCCAAGTAAAAAAAAAAAAGAACAAATAAAATACGCATGTCTATAAAGAGAGAGAGAGATCGAACCAGCTCGAGTAATGCAGAGACCAAACTCGAGAACTATTCTACAGAGGTCGGAGCCAAGCCCAGCCTTGTCGGGACAATTCACGGTGACCATGGTGGGCTCGCTGGGACTCTTGCCGTGCTGAATCAAAACGACGTCGTCGCTGGGAATGCCCATGCCTGACAGAGATCGGAAAACTCACCCGAGACTTGTAATTTGTACCCTCCTTGAATTAATGTCCAATTCCGGTGCGGAAATTATGGCATCGAAGATTCTCCGGCGAGCTCTGCTTTCAGGGCCTGATATATGGGCGGCGAGTTTAAAATAGAGGGGTATTTATTTATTTAATTATTTAAATTATTGTTTGTATTGTATATTTTTGTGCGGTGGTCTGTTGAGGAGGGCCCACATCCTCGTAATGGCCACGTCAGCGTCACTATGTGGGCACAGGTACGCCAAATAGGCATGTTTCAGAAAAGACACGAAGGTCGTGGAGACTAGCTGGGGGCTACGCGCATATGACCGATGTACACTTCACGCACCAACCAAATTCTTGGTGCTGTGTGGGCTAAGATTCTGTCTGGATTCCATGTTCAATTTACAATAAAACATATTGAATGAAATATAATAGTAACCATCCGTCTCAAAATGAGTGTCTTCCTTTTTATTTTGAAAAAAATTAAGAAAAAATTAGTTATTGCGGTGTGTTTACTATTGTATCTTTGTGATCATGTGGCGAGAGATTCAACTAACTTTTTATAAGGGTATTATTGACAATTCATGCATAACTAACTAACTAGAAAAGGAAACAAGACATTCATTTTGAGACAAAAATACAATTGAAACAAGACACTTATTTTGGGACGGAGGGAGTATATACTTTGACAACTAGTGTAGCACATTGGTATTCGTTTATCAGTTGAGTCACTATGAAATATCATTTTAATCTTAAAATTTACTCATCTAACTTAATGGAATTGAACGCACAATCTTCTATAAGATGTTAACGTATCTCAAGTCGAAAGTATGTGAAGTCTATCATCACTTGATACACATGTTGGACCTTCCATCTATTAGCTTCAGTTTTTTGGTTGGATGTTTAACATGGTATCACAGTTGTCTCTGTTGGGACTAGTGACCCGTCTTTGTTGTCTCTCTCCTTGGTACACGCGCATGGTCATTTGTGTGTTATCGGGCTTGCACATGAAGAGAGTCTTGACATATCTCATATCAAAAAAATGTCCCACATTAGTTAATTAAATAAATATTCATATTAAATTTACCCATTGTACTTTAATATAAATAGTAAATTTGTTGCTCTACTTAATGTGAAATAATCTTCTTTTTTCATATGATAAAATATATTCCAATAGATATTATAGTGTCAATCAGATATGAAAATATATATCAATTGATAAATCAGATGTAAAATTTGAGGATTATACGTACAAATTGAAAAAAAAAAACAATTACAAAGTCAAATTATATAATTAAACTTGTTTTAATATTAATATAAGTTATTTAACATGCAATAATTTATAAGTAAATATAATCAATATGAAGTTGACATATATATTTGAATAACACTAAAGTAAGTGATCAAGTCTAAAAAATCATGGTTAAACTTTGGGTGCTACAATGTCGAGACTCAGCTTAAAAAACCTTGAAACATTTTTAGTTGATCTCGCGTTAAAAAACTCAAAAAATACCAAACGAGACACTTTAGTTTACCACTTAAATACAATAAAAAGTAATAGTTTATAAAATTTGTATTCACGTATGCAATATACTTTTCATTATCGAGTATAATCTCACAAAAAAGAAAAAAAAATTGGTCCCGACATTTTTAGTGTGATTAAACATTAATGAATATAAACACTAAATAAACAATGTCAAATCACACGTAATAAGTTTGGTTTATTAGAATTTATAGTCATTAATAAAGTGCATAAGGATTGGAGTTTAGTCTTATACGGTGGAGTTGAGACCTAAGGAGGCTTTATTGGTGAAAGGTTGCTCCATTTGGTATTTTCTATTGGTTGAATTGGAGAGTATTGATATTTTTGTTGTTGGAATATTTTAAGATTGTCCACATAATTCACATATTAGTACAGAAACTGATGATAATTAAAAATATATGATTGAAAAATTAGGAGACATTTATAAATTTTATACATGAACTTTTACTAAATGTACATATAGATCCATTTTATTAAACTTTGTACAAATAGATACATAAACTTTTACTAAATGTACAAATAGACATACTTTGTCAAACTTTGTGCAAATAAATACATGAACTTTTAATTTTGTACAAATAGGTTTTCAAAACTAACGGTATTAAAAATTTCCGTTAATATATGTTTAATTATGTGTCAAAATTGTGTATCAAGGTATTACAAAATTTCAATAAACATATTTAACTTAAATAAATGGTAGGATTGTGTAATTGGGTCAACCCATACCGACCCGATAACTTAACCGATTGGTATTCGAATCTTAGCTCGAAACAAAACACAAACCAAATTAATATTGTACTTAATATATATATCGTAGGAAATTTTTATTCGAATAAAATCATGGAGAAAATATAAAAATTTAAAATTAATGCGAATTGTCGTGAATCAAACCCATATAGTATGTGTCTTGGTTGGTAAATCGAATCAATTTGAGTTATCAAGTCAATATTTTAGTTGAAAGTGACATATAATTTATATTGCCATGAATTTAAATTAAACATTTATGAGTGTTGATGCATGTCACTTTCTACTATTTTGACGCATAATTAAACATATATTAACCAAAAAATTTAGCACTATTAGTTTTGAAAAGTTATTTGTACAAAATTAAGAGTTCATGTATATATTTGTATAAAGTTTGACAAAGTATGCATATTTGTACATTTAGTAAAAATTTATGTATCTATTTGTACAAAATTTAACAAAGTGAATCTATCTGTACATTTAGTAAAAGTTCATGTATAAAATTAATGCATGTCTCAAAAATTAACAATATGTGAAAAGACGACTCGCTTAGATATTGTTACCGGATAAAAAGACTGTTTCCCTAGCTATCTCTGTTAAGGTCATGTGAGTTTTAATTCTTCAAAAGTTTTCTCTCAACTGAATGACCACATGATTATCCTCGCTCTTTTGTGCGACGCAGATAAATAAACGTACTTCCATCCCTTCTATCCATTGTTTATGTGGCAGCAAAAGATATGTAAATATGATATTGAGAAACTTAAATAAAGTTCATTATTGACGTGAGAAAAATAATATAAAAACAACATTGATGGCTTAAACTACGAACTCCATGTTTAAAATACTATATTTTAAGATATGTATTCATATTAGCTATAGATATTTTGAAATTTTGTACATTTAAAAAATGCACTTTATTAGAAATAGCACATTGTTTTTGTATATACAATATTATATTAGCTACTTGCAAGACAAATTACTCAATCATTTGAGGGTTTTAATTATATTAGTTATATGTTTAATTGGAGTGGCTTTGTTGTTCTTTTACTTTTGTCCTCTACCATATTGTCCACTTTTGCCTTTGCTTCAAAATATTGCCAATAATTTAGCTTCAAAAGCTTTGTACAGAAAAACTGCAGACAAACATATATGAAAAAAGAACTATTAGAAAGCAAAGTTTCAATGTCAAATTGAAGAATAACAAACTTGGTGGGTTAAAATATTTAATTTATTAATCCATATAGTAGGCTACTTGAGTAATACATATTAAACTCAAACACTTGATTATTGTAAACAAATAATCTATAGAATGTTTTGAAATACATTATTATTTTTTAAATAAAATAAAATGACATCATTCTTACACTAAATATTGATCAATAACTAATAGTATAATTGAAACAATTATGTGAGTTTTTACAGTCTAAATACGAGATATATTAGGAATATAATAATTCATGAAATATCAATTCAAAATCTAAAATAAAACAAACAATTTATACATATATAAAAAAATGAATCATATGCTTAAAAACCATAAACTCCATACTTACAAACATATAAAATTTACGAACTTTCATGATAAGAATAATAGTAATTAGTAACAGTAATAAAAAAATATTAGAGCAATGAGCTAGTCTCAACCAATCTATTAGTGGCTGAGACTTATACAAGACATAAGAAAAATGAATCTGGGTGGACCACCGCGCCTACAAATACATTGGGACGAGATTCTATGTTAATCGATCATCATATTATTATTATTATTATTATTATTGTTATTATTCAACAAGGACTTTCATGATCATCTCAACTAGCCATCACAAAAACATCATAATCACCATGTATGCACATAAAGCCAGACCTTCCTCCATGGACACCACACCCACCATTAACATTCAAATTGCAAAAACAAAGACATCATAACCACCTTTTATTATTTTTTTATAGTGAATAATTGCAAATATTGGAACACTCATAATTGCATGAATTGTAGTGGAGATGACTGTATTGTTAGGAATTATTTGTATATTCTTTCTAAAATCTCAACACCTCTTTTAGCTCTGGAAAATAAGAATCCATCACTTATGGAATTTGGTATGGAAATGCAAAACTTGAGAATCTACCATGTTCGTGGCCGTTTAAGCAATAACACTTTAACGCGACAACATAATTTTCTTATATATTTTTTTGTCAACTTCAATTGACATTTCTTTTTGTCATAATTTGTTGATGTGACGTATCATATGCTAGTCACGTGTTTCATTCAATCTATTATTTCGACCTCACTATTTTCAAAGACATTGTATATCAAATGTTTGCCGCTCTTATTTTCGTATGAGATCAAAACTTTGGGGGAATATCCCAGCTAGACTGACAAGTCTCCCACATCCACCTTGCCTATTAGGCATGATGACAAGGCTAAAGGGGTGGAAAGCGAGCATCGGTGTTCAATTTTTTACGAGGCCTACGCTCTCAAGTTTCCACACAAACCTTTCAAGGGTGTAGTCTCGTGCCACTGTCGCGTCACATATTTTGATAATTTTAGTTCGAGGAGCATCATTTTGATCGCCAACTACCCTTGCAACATCCACGAAAATGAAGATTGTTGATAACCTAACTACAAGTGTAATTGAGTTGAATTAAGGCTAAAAGGGCTCAGCTCGACACTTTTTTACTTGGGTCGAGCTCAAACAAGCTTATAAATTAGGATTGAGCTCGACTCGGCTCAACTCAACTCGCTCGTAAACTAAAATTGTTAACTCAAAAAAAGATTTGGTTAGCTGCACTGAGTAGATCGAAATAATCATTTCTAGCATTATCTATGTCTAGACAATATATAAATAATATTGACACTATATTTATATTAAAAATAATAAACAATCCAACTGGCGAGCATACCAAGCCACAAAGAGCTCAGTTATAACGAGTCTAAGCCTAATATTTAGTATGCCAAGCTCGAGAAGCTCGTTAAAGGTTCGACACGTTAACACACCTAAATCTACGTTCTAGTGCTCTTGCCTCCCTCTATCAGTTGTCCTCAAAGGCCATCTTTCAACAAAAGTAAGGGAAAAGAAACTAAACATGACCCAAGAGATATGTAAAAATTTCATTTTTGAGCAATAATTGGCCAGTTACACTTCACTCAAACATGAAATGTATAGTAGTATTCAATTTCACAAAAAATTCAATACCAAAAGAGATCAGTGCCAATTTTTTTTTTTTTTTGAAGGTTGTTTTTTCTAAAAAACTAGCTAGTTGAGCTGTAATAGAATGCTCTACCCTTTAAACCTCGCCCCATCCACCACAGTGAATTTGATCACACGATCTCACAATGGAGATGTATGTTCTTAACCGATCATAAGTGCCAATTCAATAGGATAATTCATATTCATTCCAAATGTTTAACTTTGAATCTACAGAAAACTGAGTGAGAAAACTGAGTGTCTCCATTAAAAAACAATCAAATCAGCAATCGCCATCTACAATCTACGCACAAAATCCCACAAACCCAGAAAACCAAAACCAAATCAAAACCAGGCTCAACCTCCAAACCCATACAATGTCCTTCCCTGCCTCTTGAGAGCATACACAACGTCCATAGCTGTTACAGTCTTTCTCCGAGCGTGCTCGGTGTACGTCACCGCATCGCGAATCACATTCTCGAGAAAGATCTTGAGCACACCTCTCGTCTCCTCGTAGATCAGACCGCTGATCCTCTTCACTCCGCCTCGCCGCGCCAGACGCCGGATCGCCGGCTTCGTGATGCCCTGGATGTTGTCCCGGAGAACCTTACGGTGCCTCTTTGCTCCGCCCTTTCCCAGCCCTTTGCCTCCCTTTCCGCGGCCTGACATTGTTGTGTGATTTTCTCGGGAAAATTTTCAGATTTTGTTGTATGTTGTTGCTGGGGAACGGAATGGTGAGGCTGGGTTTTTTATAGTGGATTGTTATCGGTTATGAATTTGGGCGGGTTTGTTTAGATCGTTGGATTTTGAAGTGTAATGGACGGTTGAGATGGTGATCCGTGGTTGTGGTTTTCGGTGATTGTGAGGCGTTGATTAGATTTGGACCTGCGGCAGATTTTTTAGTGAAGGTGTGTGCGCAGATTAAATGTTGCCACATTCATCCCAGATATACCCGGTGTTTCCTAACCAAAAAAAAATCCGTACATTCATGGTTGTCATATTTAAACCGTTTTATCAATTGGAATTAATTTTCATTCGAAGTTTGTTCACAGTTAATGTTTTTACCTCTACCATGAAATTGAAAGCAAACGTTCTTCCCGCTCACGCAACCTGTGTTGCTAATTACTACGCCATTAGTACTACCCTTGGGTGTGTTTCCTCAATTTGAATTCATAGTTCTCACATTGGTCAATTTTTTATCTACACTTTTTTAATAATACTAGTTTTTTATCTCGTGTGTTGCACGGGTAATATCATTTTATAATACAAATACGGTAGATAATTAAGGTGTAGTGTATAGTTTGAATTCATTTTTAAATTAAACTTTAATAGTTTATTGCATGTTCACTTTAGATTATGAAACTTATATTCCTAGAATTGGGGAAAATAACAACAAAAATACATGATATACTAAAGATAATATATTTGAGCACGACATGTGATGAATTTAAGTCTAATGCGTAATTTGCGTTTGTATTTCATTGATGTCAAACCTTTGAGCACTAATGTTATTTCTATATTACCTTTTAATTAATCTTACTTTGTTGAATATTTATACATTTGTATAACAAAAGTATTTTGTTTGAAACCGTATTGTTTGCTATTGAAACTGTATTCATTAGTAGGTTATTACATGATATTATGTCCTCGTGTTGGATAATGAAGTTGTATGATAGAAACATGTATAATTCATATATATGTATTTGAGGTTTTGATTTATATAGTTAGAAACTTGAATTTACTATGATTATTTACCTCTAACTTTGTGTAATACAAAACATTAGTGACATAAAAGAACTAATCTCTTATAATAACAAAAAAATAGTAGAAGTTATGCATTAGGAAGTAAGAATTTTTAAGTCCCATATCGAAAAAAATATAAAAGACATTGAGTCAATAGTTAGTATATATAGTTGACAAACATCCCACATCAAAAAAGTGAAGAAATCTTTGAGATTCAAACTATTATATAAAACCTAGTATCTCCTTATACTTCTAAAACATAATAGTGATTGTTGTAGTGATTGCTATTATCTATTATTATTAGTTATTGAGTTATTTTTTTGTAACTTATGCAACATGAATGGATAAATGGATAGGAACCAATGAGAGTGCTTCAAATTGCTAAAGTTGATGAGGTGACAACACCTAATGCATCCTCACCAACTTTAACATACATAGTATGGATTTAAGAGTTTTATCCCAAAGCTTAAATCTTTTAGGAGTTTTGATTTTTTGCTTCATTGGTCTCTGAGTTAGAGATGTTCTTATTGACATAACAATTGAGCTCGAACTACTCTATGGTCACTTCAATTAACTCGAAATGTCATATTAAGATTGCTTAGACGTCAGAGCATCCACATAAATGAAAGTCACATTGACTCATTATTTGTTATACTTTAATATTTTAATAGCCACATAAACAAATGTACACACTAAATTAATATTGTTTTTACGTAGATTTGACTCAAATTAAGTTTAAAATTATCATATTATATTTATTCTATTATCTAAAAGTTTGTCTTTGTTTGTCACATGAAATTATACTATTAACTACTAAAACAAATAAAACTCTCTCTCTCTCTCTCTCTCTCTCTCTCTTTCTCTCTCTCCCTTTTTCT
>JAYMTA010003554.1:0-14033 GCA_036897625.1 Pelargonium cotyledonis | reverse complement strand
CGCCCCCCCCGCCCCACCCCCCGCCCCCGCCCCCCAAAGCCGGCGACTCGCCTCCAATGGCGGCCAGGTCCGAGCCCAGGCCGAGCAATGACCATGTCTCGTTGATGGATTTGGAGGCATTATCTCAACATGCTGCTCAAATCGATCATCATCACAGACCCTCATCGTCATCTTCTTCGGTTCAGGCCCATAATATGGATGAGGGAGAGAGGGAGAGGGTTAGGGTTGCAGACATCATTCGGAGACTGGTCGATCATGAACATGATCATGATCATGATTCGCCCTATTCCACCCAGTCCTCGCCAGCCAGGGATTATCATCAACATCAACAACAACATCATCATTATCATCAACAGGAGAACAGGAACAGAAGGATCATTAGGGGAAGACAAGCCTTCACTGATATGCTTATGCAAATGGAGCGCACCAGAAAGGCCGAACTCAGCACTTTAGGGGAGCGCCACGCCGTCTCAAGGTTTCCTCAACGAGGCCGAATTCAGGTACCTTCACTGTATACTACACACACCATATGTTAGCTAACAAATGAGTGCTTGTTCTTTTGATCTTTTGTGTGTTGTGCTATAATGTGCAGTCAATGCTTCGGCTTAGAGCAATGCAGCGCGGCATGATAGGCTGGGAGCGTTTGCGCTCCCTAACAGCAGGGAACAGAATTTCTCAGGGTTCTACCTCTACCATCACGCACCTCAGGTTTGGACCTTATTTTTTCTCATCATATGCATTGGATTGTATTCATTGATGTTTGATGGTAAACACTAATGGAGTATAGAGTATTCATTGGACTGTATTCATTGATGTTCATTCTAGGTTGCAATATTACTTTTGTTTTGATATTAGCATATAGCTCACGTGCCAGAATCATGAACAACTCACTGAAGTTTACTAATTTTCACTCAAAGATTAGTACTGGATTTGTACAATAACATTAAATGAACAATGGATACATTATTTTCAATAAGCATATATATCCAATATTGTCATTGCACTGATAATGCTTAATTGGAGCTAAAGAAACCATCAGTCATTATGCAGTGGCCATATCTGTATGAAATTTATCTTGTATTGCATATGAACCTTAGTGGTCATTATGTACTGATATAGTAATATAGAGTTTAGTCTGTTATAATAAATTTTGGAGTTTCCAAAATTTTGATGCATAGAAAACAGAGAATTGCAACCATGTTTCCTTTTTTGACCTTTGTATTATTTATTGGCATGCCTCTTCCATTAATGGGCTCATAAATCAAATCCAGGGAGAGATATAACACAGGTGTTGAGCATAGGATTACCCCAAGTGGCATTGTCAATCCAAGAAGCTTTGGTAGAGAAAATGTAAAGGACACCCAAAATACAAGCAATTCTTCCTCCTGCAGTCAGCTGAAGGAAGAATGGCGACTTCAAGAAGCTAATACTTCTAAACATCCTAGTACATCCTCAGTACAACACTCGGTGTCTCAAAGAACAGAAGATGTTCGTGAAAACGCCAGTTTGTGTTCAGATGTAACGAGGCAAGGAAAGAATCCACTGCCTAGCATCCCCAACTTACAAGGGACTGTTGCATCCTCAGTACAATACTCTGTGTCACAAGAAACAGAAGATCTTCGCGAAGAAGCCACTGTAAGGTCAAGGTCAGTTTGCACATGGCAAGGAACAAACTCAGAGCCTAGCCTCCCCGGCTTGCAAGAAACTGGTGCGTCATCAGTACAACATTCTGTGTTACAAAGAACAGAAGACCTTTGCGAAGAAGCCACTGTAAGGTCAGTTTGCGCATGGCCAGGTACAAACTCAGAGCCTAGCTTACCCAGCTTGCAAGAAACTGATACGTCGTCAGTACAGCATTCGGTGATACAAAGAACAGAAGATCTTTGCGAAGAAGCCACTGTCAGGTCAGTCTGCGCATGGCAAGGTACAGACTCAGAGCCTAGCCTTCCTAGCTTGCAAGAAACTGGTACGACGTCAGTACAGCATTCGGTGATACAAAGAACAGAAGATCTCTGTGAAGAAGCCAGTTTAAGTTCAGATGTTGCTTATCAAGGAACAAATTTAGAGGCTGGTAGAATCCCAAGCATACAAGAAACTGTAGACACAACTGCATCCATAAATGATTGGTATGAGAGTGAGATTACAGAAGAGCAAGAGGAGATATATGACGAGCAGACAACAGCCACCAATTACGACTGGATTAGTGATATTTCTCGTCCACGGAGTTATTGGGAAGACCGTAGGCGAGCATGGTACGAGGAGATGCTCAACACCAGATCAAACAATGAGGAGATTCGTCAACTCCTTGAAAGGTATCCTATATATCATGTACTGTGGTTTCCTTTTTGGTTTTTGTTGCCAGTTGTTCTTGCATTACAATATAGAATCAAAATAAATATATTCCAAATTATATTAGCATTTATGAGCATAACTAAGAGTATTATGGTAAGACCAAATAATTCAAGAACTTCTTGCACAGTTTTTACTTGCAAAGTTAACTTTCTTAACCTATGATAAAAACTGCAAGTTGTATCAATCGAATTTTGTATCCATATCTGCAGAAGAAGAGTATCCTCTTGTCTTGATAGTGACTTCCGAGATAAAATGGACCGGTTGATGATGTCTCACGTACAAATACAAACAAATGACGAAGAGCGAGATGATAGTCCACAAAGAATGGAACAATTAATGTTGACTTACATGCAAAGACATGGACATCAAGAACACCAAGAACAACAGCAGCAAGATCACCAACAACAAGCAGAAGAGGAGGAGGAGGAAGAAGAAGAAGAGGAGGATGAGGTTGAGGACGAGGAGGAAGTCAGTGGTTACTTTGATCAATCAGCACCGTCACTGCAGATGCCTTCACCATCTCTATTGAGGGATTGGGGATATAATGATAATTATTCTGATCAAATTGCATATACAGAATCACACCTACCTTCACAATCTCCGCCATTCTATCAGAGAAGCCACCAGCTCTCACCTTTCAGAAATAGTTCAACTGTGAGTATTTTTGTTTATATTATACACACTTATATGTTACTTGAGCTACCTTTCAGAAATAGTTCTTCAACTGTGAGTATCTTTGCTTATATTGTATACACGCATGTTATTTTCTCTACCCTGAAAAGAAGTCCCCAAACTATAAGGTGAATATATCTACTGGACTTGCAGGAAATGGAGTTAATATATGATTTGAGATCACATATGGAACAAATGCACCATGAGATGTCTGAGCTAAGAAGCACAATAAAGAGCTGTGTGGATATGCAGTTGAAACTGCAAAACTCCATTAGGCAGGAGGTTTATTCTGGTGAGCAAACATAATTAAGTTTTTCCCGTTTTCATTTTGTTGCTGCATGCTCATAAAAGAGTGGTCTGACACATGGAGATTTTTGTGACATATTTTTAAATGTCTAGTAATATAGGATCATCCACAAAAGAGTTGCGACTAACAAGATTGTGGTATTATATTGTGTGCTACCCAATTGTGTTTTAACATCATTCAAATATTGATCTCATGATAAACTGTGAAATTACCACTACAGCTCTAGAGGAGGAGAAGAGGTCATATGATAGGGCACCAAAGAAGGGCAGTTGTTGTATTTGCTACGAAAAGAGAGTCGACTCACTATTGTACAGGTAAATTGCTTGTTTGTTTGTCAATCTGAATTTGGTTCCAAAATTTATGAAATGGAAGCAAGTCACAAATATCACATCTCGTGTCTTTTTAGATGTGGACACATGTGCACCTGTCTAAAGTGTGCACACGAGTTGCAATGGAGCAGTGGAAAATGTCCAATATGTCGAGCTCCAATAGTGGATATTGTGCGGCCATATGCAGATTCGTAGATTGTTGGCGAAGGAGTATTTGGCTCCAGGCCGTGTTTGCTCCTAAAATCAACTTTTTAACATTATACTTCTACTACGGACATCCAAGAATTCTTTTAACATCAGACGCTCTTCTTTGCACATATCGTAAACCAGGTATATCAGTATATGTTTCGTCGTTTAGGAGAGCAAGCGAAGATTAACAGATACCTTGTTTTCTTTTCTCTTAGCATTTACAATCTTTATAAAAGGTTTCTCTTCTGGAAATATCTTTGTACTTGGCACTCTGATTATAGTAGTACATACCAGGAAAGGTGAAGTAAGAAATGCTTGTTCGTTTCTTGTTGTATACATCTCTTAACTTATTGTACATATATATTCTTGTAAAATGTCAGTTGTGGATACAGATAAATATCATAATATATTGGTATGTATGTATGTATGTATGTATCTTAACTTGAAGAAAAAGGAAAGGGTTCAAGTGATTAAACCTTTGTCCAAATATGAGATTGGCAAGAATGAGTTCAATTATAATGAGTTTACTTTTGGTGGCTGTACTTTGATGAGAAATCAAAGTGGTAAGTAAACTTTTAAGAGTTGCAAATTAGTACGTAGGGAACTTTTCGAAAATTAAACAAAATAATGGTTACTTTTAGATGCGTTAACTTTTAGATGTTAATTGTTGATGTGACGTTATTGACTAATATTTTACTGAATTTGATCATCGTTGACTATAATATTTTTTTTTGGTGAAAATCCCTAAAATAAATTTATAACATAGTATTTATGTTCACACTTTGTATATACGTACTTTTTTTTGCTTGACGTATTTTTTATGAGAACGCAGTTGTTTCTACTTTAAATTGTATATTTCAATCGTTGAATGACTAGCTGGCATGTGTACACGAACACCGTTTATGTCCACAAATGTTTTATTCAACAGCCAAGACTCGCATCTTTTTGTGAGAAGTTGTAGTACAATTTTATTAAGTCGGGTGGAATGAAATTCCGGATTAAAACAAGCTCATCTAATGAATGAAAACGAGGGTTATTTTAGAAGTACTAATTGAAGTAGACATGATTTTATGTTTGAAAACGGAGAGTCATCCTTGAATGCATCCGAAACCACAAATACACAGACAATACAAAATGGGATGTTTCCCCAAAAAAATTCATTAAAATTAGAAGTTGTCCATTTTGTTATAGTCATCCAGAAAGCTGAAAGTGAGAGATCCCCAAACACCAATGCCCACATGTTAATGTATCTTAAGAAAGGATCATTGATGTTGATCACTGATAAAAAATATAAATAGAAACATTATAGCTTAACAAGTAACATTTAAATGCATAAAATGGAAATTAAAATACATTAGATTCTTTTAACAATATATATATATATAAGCCCTTTTAAGTATTATTCTTAAAAAAAAAGTGTTCTAGGCTCCTAGGATTTTTCTCTCTTCCTTCAAGAGCGTCGGCTATGGTTGCGGCTCTTTGGGCGGCGGTTTTAAATCAGAGCGGTATGTTTCTTGTATGAGTGTATACCTTTAGAATATCTAGAGCGGCGGTGATAGCTTTCGTTTGTGGAGATTTGAGTTCGGCAAGGGGTGATCAAGGCGTAAGCAGCGGAATGTGAGACTGTGGCTATGACAGAATTCAGTTCGGGGAGAGTTCGTGGTGCCTCCTGAGATAGGACGGGCAAGTAGGGATCTGGTTCGACAAGTGGTGCTGGTGGGCTTGGCGATCTGGGTTACAACTCGTCTAGTGCCTCTAGCAGTGGTGGGCGGCCCGTTGGTAGAATCAGATTGTAGGGTCGTCTCGAGTTTTACGGTCTGATTCAGTTAATGAGGAAAGTCCGGATTCGTTTGGCATTGGTAGGAAAGGCTAGAGGGAGGGTTCGCCTAGTGCCCCCAACTTGATGAACCGGGTAACGCCCGATCGATTAGAGTGTTTACTCTTCATTCAATCAAAATCCTTTGGTGAAGGTTATGTAAAATTTCCATGTTTTTTTTAGATTGTTTCTTTTATAGGTTTATAGTTTGGTTATTTTCGACTAGTAATTTTTTTCTTTTTATCCTATGTAATTCCTAAATTTCCATATGATCGAAAGTGTTGTTAATTCAAGGTAAAAAAAAAAAACTATATATATATATATATTACTTTCATCATTCAAGCTTCTTTTTATGTTTGTAAATATGCTAAAAATGAGACGTAGCCACTTCAAAATTTTGTTGGAAAAAAAAAATCACAATAACCGAAAACACGTTCATATGGTTGCATTTCAAAAATGAGTATTTGTTTGTTAGCTAATTTAGAAATATAGAGTATTTTAATGAATAAACAGGACTACAGTATTTAGTAAGAAAACAGAACTTCGAATTTGAAATTTGTCCCATCACAACAGTCTATTTTTGCAATTCAAACAACTCAAGTACTTTAGGCCTCTCGTGACCATTTGTTTCAAAGATCACACACACATATTTGCATTGTAGCTGCACTAGAAAAAGTTTCATATGTATTTGCTAAATGACAGAACGAATCAAACGTATATATCAAGTGACGACATATTTTACATTCTTTTAATGTGCGATACATTAACGGGATGCAATCATGCAACTACTAAACTGATGGAGTTAACTCGAGAGATCACCCAAAGCCTCAACTATATTTATCCGACGAATAAATAAGTAATGAAAAATGTTAAAAGGGTTTTGGTAGTCATTCAAGTGGTCTTGTTGGAGTTTTAGGTTTTGGAACTGTCTAACCATTATTGTTGCAAAATCTAACAACCATGTTTAGAGGAAACATATGGCTCTGTTTCTTTCTTTTCCAGCTGTGATCAAATTGAAACTGCACATCCATATTTTTCAAGTCTCAATTAACCCAATTTCATGTACATTGTGGAGTTGGTGTTTTCAATAATTACCATAGCATTTCATGTTCACACATGTTTCTTAATATAAAAATAAAAGAACAGAAAGCAAAAGCTCACCATTGGGTAGGGTTTGATGCTACAAGATGAACTGTAGATGATCACTCAATGGTCTCAACATGTCTCGCATATTGTTTGTTTCAATTTGCTTGGAAACACATGATCTTGCTGGCTTATTGGTCCACTTTAATTTGACATTTTGGGACCATTTTTTGGCTTATCATATGCTACATCTATATTAAAAGCTTCCTCTAGTTGTCAATAGTCATCCACATCTAACTCTACCCAATAAATTAATAACCCATTTTCAATATTAAAAGTTCCGCTAAGGTTTCCCCCCAGAGAAAAAAAATGGCGAGCGCCAGTCTTCCCGCCTAACTCAACGACGTATTGAGCGTCGGACCTTAGAGGTCTTTCGCTGATCAGCGACTGTTTTTCTTCTCTAGCTGATTCTGTTTCTCTGTTAAGCCTTTTTCTTGTAATGCATTTTGGAGGGTGTCACTTTCATCATCCTTTTGATCACATTACCATTTAGAAAAAGCATTAATGCCCCACAAAAGAGGGCTTTGTATGGCAGATCCTAACCCCTCCATGTTACAAGTGCCCCAAACTTGACCCTACTTCCCATTTTATAAAAACCCCCAAATCCACTTTCCTTCACAAACCCTCCTCCATATTTTGGTTTTGTTGTGCCTCAAAAACATTCTCTTTTTACTCTTACTAGTCTCTTCCAACATTAGACAATAGAATATGTGTTCCTCCAAGTTCAAGCTTCACACTGATGATGCCAATCCAACCTGCAACCAAGTTGCTACCTTGGCCTCTCACAATCCAAAGTTTCCCACCAAAGCACCACCTCCTCTACCACTACCAACTAAAGGTACCACCATTGCCAAAACCAAGATTTGTCCAGTGTCACCTCCCATCTCTCCCAAGCTAAAATCACCAAGAGTTCCAGCTCCCAAAAGAGTAAACAATATTGATCCAAATGGCCTGAATTCTAGTGCTGTGACGCCCCGTTCGAGCTCTACAAAAGCAGGAAGTTCAGTGAAGAAGTCCAAGCAATGCGTAGAGATGAGTGTGGGAGTGAAGTACTCGTCTTCTGAGATCGTTGAGGCTCCGGGAAGCATAGCGGCCGCGAGGAGGGAGCAAGTTGCTATTATGCAGGAGCAGAGGAAATTGAAGATTGCCCACTATGGGAGAACAAAATCTGCTGAGTACTATGAACCCAACAAGCTGCCATCACTTGATTGTTCTTCACAAACTAAGAGATGTAGTTTTATAACACCCAATTCAGGTATATATTTGACTCATGCATGCATGTTATGTATCACCATATATATAGTTTTCTTATGTTTATATGTGATGTGAACTCAATGTGCAGATCCTATCTATGTTGCTTACCATGATGAAGAATGGGGAGTTCCTGTTCATGATGATAGGTAATTTTTAACTCTCTCTCAACACAGACACAAATATTAGTTAGAATGAGACTAATTTGGTTTTGCTTTGCAGGCTGTTGTTTGAGCTGCTAGTGTTGACTGGTGCACAAGTTGGATCAGATTGGACCTCAATCTTGAAGAAAAGGCAAGACTTCAGGTGGGTTTCAATGAAAACAACAAAGATGTTTCCTCTTACACCTCTTTTCTTATGAATCTTGACAAGCTAAATGTGAAAAAACCATTCTTTGCAGAGAAGCATTTTGTGGGTTTGATGCACAAGTTGTGGCCAAATTCACAGAAAAGAAGATCACATCACTCAGTGCTCAGTATGGCATAGAACTAAGCCAAGTCAGAGGAATTGTAGACAACTCCATCAGAATTCTTGAGGTAAACTAAATCAAATCAAATCAGTTTGGAAAAAAGTATATATGATCTTCATGAAATGTTAACTGGGTTTGTGATGACAGGTGAAGAAGGAATTTGGGTCATTTGACAAGTACCTATGGAAGTTTGTGAATGAGAAGCCAATAAGCAACCAATACAAGACATGGCACAAGATACCAGTGAAGAGCTCAAAATCAGAGAGCATAAGCAAGGACATGGTGAGGAGGGGTTTCAGGCTGGTTGGACCTACTGTGATCCACTCATTCATGCAAGCTGCAGGACTCACCAATGACCACTTGGTCACTTGCTCAAGACACCTCCAGTGCATGGCTTTGGCCTCCTCTCACCACCCTTCTGTAGCCCCTGCACTTTAAAAGGTTCGAGCTCGGTTGTTACGCTCAGGCTCTAATATGTTAAAAGATAATTAACCTAAGTGAAGACACCACTTGCTTTCCTCTTTCTTGCTATCTAATTGGTGTGATATTTGAGAAACATAGATGGTAGTGATGGGTCAATAATGGGGTGTGAAAATAGGGACATGACACAAGGAGAAGCCAGACAAGGCATGTGCAGTACTGTTGGTGGTGTCCATTGCCTGAGCTTGTGCTTGCACCCACCAAGAATACATTATTTGCTTGCCCTTTTAGTGAAGGATTGTTTTTGGTCCAGACTTGACCTGCAGTGCAGTAGCTTTTTCTATTTCCTTGTGTGCTAGTCTGTAGTAAAATTCTAACCTTTTGTAGAGGAATTGATCATTCAAAAGTGTAAAATATCATAAGTTTAGTGAAATTAATATGAGTGGTTGTTTATAGTAGTGTTCAGTGCCCATGTATTGTCTGCAACAACAGTTTTAAGTGGGGGCATAGAATTATTTGGCAAATGACAATAGTGCACATGGGGTTTTTGGCTATCTATACAACTCCCTCCCTGTAAAGTTAGAGAATCCTAGTCATTGGAGTTTAAAACACTCTGATTTGCCTTCAAATTATGTTGAAGTCTTCACTAAGCCATCAAGAGAAGATTTCAAAAAAGAAAAAGTCATCAAGAGAAAAAAACTACTAGAATCATCAACCAATTGCCCCAACACTGCCAATTTAGTCTCCAAATTAATTTTATGTCGTTCTATTCAAATGTCGTGACGTTCCTCGAACCTGAACGATTCCCGAATGCAAAGGAATGGGTGGAAGTCTCAAGGTTTGGAACCACTAACCTCGTTGCGAAGGGTTTGGTGGTCGCAATGTTTGTTATCAAAGCTTGGTATTTTGTCGCACGCGACGATGTTGTTGTTCACGAGAACTTTTCACATCCCTCTTGACGATTTTAAGGCTTGCAATGCCTTAGTCTTCGCTTAAGTTATTTCCCTGATTTAAGGCACATCCGAGGGCATTGGGAGGCACCAAGTGACTTCGGGCGTGACTATGGCTATTAGGTGCGTGCGAGGGCTCTGGAAGCCACTAAGTGATTTTGGGCGAGACCATGGCTTTAGGTGCGTGTGAGGGATTTGGGCGCAACTATGGCTTTAGGTATGTGCAGGGCTTTGGGAGCCACTAAGTGACTCTAGGCGAGACCATGGCTTTAGGTGCACGTGAGGGATTCGGGCGTGCAGATGAATTTTGGGGCCATCGAATGGGTTGGAGCGTGTCAATGATTTCGGGCGCGACCCATGACTTCGGATGTGCGCGATGGATTTTTGAGCAAGTCCGGAAGTCTGTTGATTTATTCGTCTGACATTGTGTTGATGAGCTTTTAGGATGACCGAGAAGGATGAGATGGTCAAGATGATCGAAAAGTACAAGACGACTGAGATGTTTGAGAGAATTGATTTTGAGATGGCAAAACGGACCCAACCCGTCAGTACCCAAAACCCGACCCGTTTATTGACGAGTTCAGATACGTATTTATCAAACTGAAAAGAAAAAAAAAACAGATCGAATATACTCATAAAAATTATGTGTTTTGTGCCTAAAACTCGAAATCCGACCTGATCCTAACACGACCAACATGAAAACCCTATAAGATCAAGCTAGAATTGATCAACCAAACCCGACACGAACCAACACCAGACCTTTTGCCAACTCTAAATTGATTATCATGGATTCTAATCTAAACGAAGTTCATATACTAAATAGGGTTAAAGGCACCAGAAGTAACCAAATTTTGGGCTGAAATCCAATTTGGTACCCAAACTTTAATTGTACCAGATTTAGTAGCTAAAGTATTATTTTCAACTCAATTGCATATCCGCCGTCAACGTCCGTTATTGACCCCGTTATCTCGCTGCCACGTCACCTTAGACGTGCTAATGTGTATTTTTTTGATGATGTGGCATGTTTGATCTGTGCTGATTTAAAATTTTTATATGATGTGGAAATTAAATTTTTATTATTAATAAACAAAAACCTAAAAAATCTATTCAATATCTGTTCTTCTTCTTCTTCTTGGTTTCTAGCAAACTCTTCTTGCAAATTGTTCTTGATTTCTAGCAAACTTTGTTCAAAACACATGTAATTTGTTCAAATATTTTGTTCAATCTCAGTGTTCACTTCACCAGAATATTCAACTAACAGATTTGAACTCGCCGGATCTGGCTCGAGCCCAGATGTTGGAGCCCGGTTCCGCTGCCGCCGCCGCCGCCACCGCCTCTTTCCACTTTGATGATTGATCAGAGAGTGTCTGATAATAGGGAGAGGGAGAGGTAAGGAGAGAGAGATCTGAAAATGGAGAGAGAGAGAGAGAGGTGATTTGGAGTTTTGGACTTTTTTTTTTTTTTCAAATTAATTAAAAAAATCAATCCACATCATAAATAGATAAACAAGCCACATCAACAATATTTTTTCACATAAGCGAAGCTCAGATGACGTGGCATCAAGATAACGGCAAGATTAACGGTCATTGACAATGAATACTAAATTAGATTAAAAATAAAAATATAAATACTAACTCAAATACAATTAAATTTTGTATACTAAATCGAGCTTCATTCCCAAAATTGGGTACCCGGTGCCTTCAACCAAAATAAAAAATGGACGTGTGGCGTCATTGGTAGAGGAGCTGGTTTTCATTTCTTTAACAAATAATGAGAGAAATTAAATAAAAAATGGATAAATTGGATGATAATATGATTGCATTGGCAACAGTTGGATTATTCCTGAAAAAATGAATATAGTAAATGATGGTTACGTAGAGTGCGGGACCACAAGATGAGTTCAAAGTCATAGCGGCCACGTGATTTGTAGGCCCCACCATACATCCAACGGCTCTGGTCATTCTCGGTGGAGCTCGTTAACGCATGCTCATAATTATTGCTCTATAATTTATTTTTGTTTTATTTATATATATATGACAATTAATAATTGATATAATGCTACGACACATGATATATTACTGTTACGTTTACACTAAAGAAAATCTATTTAAAATGAGAATCAACCGTAAAAATGAATAATAACTATCATCCAAACAATTTATTTAAAATAAACGCTCCTCCAGATATTTTAGATTCGATTCTCGGTTGATATGTTTGTTTATAATAAAAAAATGATAAAAATGAATTTTATAATAAATTTGTTTGGATTGAATATCTCAATCTCAATCTTTTGTTCCAATATCTATCTCAAATGCAATCACTAAACACATGTAATTATGTAAATTGTAATGCAAAAATAAGTGAAATGTACAAATGGGCTGTGAAAGGTTATGTTTTTTGAGAGCCATGAATGAAATTATGTGCTATTAAAACTCTCTACATTGGCCTAAATAATATATATATATTTTTTTTTTGGTTTAAAGTTAATTTTAAAATTTTTAATCAGACACACTTCAATAAATTTGTGGAATAAGAATGACTTATTAAATTTGTAATTTCAAATGAGTGGTCATAATTTTATTAGCGGTTTAAGTTGAGATACATACATTCCTTATTGTATAGCCAATTTTTGCAGTATGAAGTATAATCAATGGTTTAGATTTAATCAAAAGAGGCAGTGGAATTTTGTTTTAAAACAAGTGGAACTTGTACAGTGTGATGACAACTTTGTAAATAAATGGATTTTTGAAAAGTGTGGGTAAAAAGTTAATTTAACCTCTAAAAAGTTGGGCATATATATTTTTTTTAATAGTGACACTACAGTTCACATGAAAACTAACTTATAGAAGACAAAATCAAGTTTATACAGTTAAATAATGTACATACAATTATATTAAAGCTCATTTGGTTTGGGAAATGAGAATTGTACACTCACGAAGAATGTTGGGGAACGAGCTGGGAACAAATCACTTAACCCATCTCGACTAGGAATGGTCATGACGTGGGAAAAATCTACAATCCACAAATACTTGTCTCATGTACGGTGGGAAACCCTAGCTTAAGCGGGTAATGGGTATGGAGATGAGGAATAAAATGCTCCTCGTACGAGAAACGATGACGGTATGAATGATTCCTTATGAGAAAAATCTGAAACCCGCATAAGTTATACGTATATAATATATGTATGTGTGTGTCTAACTTGAAAAGAATAGTTAAATTGATTGTTTTACATATTTACATTATCAATATTTAAATAATAGTATTTGAATTTTTATTTGGAGTATCTATGAGCTTCTTTCGATGAGAATTCTAATTCATAAAATTTGTTGAACTGAAATTAGTGTGTTGTAGTTGTAAATTTTGTTAAGTTTCATTTGTATGTCATGTGTAGTGCGTATTTTGTTTTACTATATACGTTATGTTTGTAAGAAATCAACCGTTACTAAGTTACTATCTCAATTCTAGTCAAGTTACAAAACAAGTTTTACCATTTTAAATTTTTTACGTTTGTAGTATATACTGTTCATGGGTGTTTATTTTTCGTGGGTAAAACTCAATAGGGGTGAGTATAAATATCATTTCCTATGTGGCTATGGAGGCGGAGGCAGGAACGGGGATGATTTTTTATGCGATGATAAGGATGAGATTTGCACTCTCTGTACCATACCCGCCTCGCAACTATTCCTAATCCCGACAAGCTTATAAACTATTATTAAAAAGTTAATCCAAACAATTTTAAGTAAGGACAAAGAAAAGAGCACATTAAAGTATTAAACTAAATAAATTTCCCGTTAATTCCTCTCTGTTCTCTCACATGGCCAACTAAATATACACCGAATTTGAAAAAGAAAAAAAAAAGTTGATATTCCCAAATAAAAATTAAATAAAAAAAGTAGCAAAGGTTCACTTCGCGCACAAAAAGAAGAGAAAGTGAACAGAATTTCAATTTATCGTTTGTCCAATCTTCCTCTTCCTTCTTCTTCTTCGCCTTTTTGCCATTTCCGATTTCCGATTTTTCCAAAAAGTTTCCGTTTTTCTTGAAAAACACAGTACCCAGTAACCAGCTCAAGCAGTAGCCGAAGCTGCAGCAACAATGGCGAAAGAGAAGTCAGAGAAGAAGATGTTCGTCGGAGTA
>JAYMTA010003553.1:0-14036 GCA_036897625.1 Pelargonium cotyledonis | reverse complement strand
GGTAAACAATCTAAACACCGGTTAGATTCATCTTAGATGGATCCTTGGAAAGGTTTTATGGAATTTTTTTTTATTTATACACATGCATGCTTCCGCTATTCTTCCCTCTAAAACCTTACATTAGATACGTCCGTAACAACAAATAGATCACACGTCACAAGTTTTGCCTCCATCGGTCCTAAATCGGTCCAAATCTAGACCAATTTAAACATATGGTCCATGCTGTTTTAATAGAAATTGAGGGTCCAATAGACCTCAGATTGATCTTGATTTTGACACGAAGCCATAAAATTCAATTCTATACAACTTTTGTTCTAATGGTCATTTCCCAATTCTCGACCCAAAACACTTGTTATACCGACAAATATTTAAATTCTAAATTCATCACTTCAATTATTTGAATTTTAAATTTTTGACCCAATTAGACCAAAACGGCGCCATTTTGGGTACTAGATGACCCTCCAATTTTTTTCATACCAAAATTAGTGAGGTACAGCTATACAAAATGCTGTCGTTTTGTTCTATTTGGGAGAGAACAATTAGGGTTAGTGACACCCTTTCTTCTCACTTTCTTCAGATCCCTTTCTCTCTCCCTGAAAACTCTCTCAACCTCTCTTTCTCACCATCGTCCCTCTCGGTTCACCACCGTTCACCACCACACCATTGCAACCCCCCATCTCATAGTCACCACCATAAACCCCACCACATCGTCTCCATCAACACCCATAAATAGCTAAAAGCCAAAGGCCTGTTACTACACCTAAGACCCTGTACAGAGATTTTCCAGTTGCTTCTCCGATAAAGAAGCCAAGGATGAAACCAACCAAAGGCAGAGTGCTCCAACCTGTTGCTCTCAGGTAATGGTCTACACTCTCACATTTTTTATTCACTGATTTGGGGTTTCTTTGGCTTGCGTCTCATGCATGTGATGGTTCTGTTTTGGGTTATGTTTTGGGGTGATTAAGTCTCAGATTAGGGTTTCACATTTGTTAGGTTTTGAAGTTTAGGTGTGTAATTAGGGTTATTTTACCTTGCATGTTCAATCCATGTTGTTTGGCATTGGTTTTGTTCTATGTATTATTTTTTTTGGTGCAATTATGTCTCAGATTAGGGTTTCACAGTTGGTAGGTTTTAAAATTAGGGGTATAATTAGGGTTTTTTTTCTCTTGCATGTTCAATCCATGTTATTTGGCCTTGATCTTGTTCTATGCATTGTTGTTTTGGTGTTTTAAATTTAGGGTTTTGTTTTGGTGTTTTCAGATTAGGGTTTCCTTGCATGTTCAATCCATGTTGTTTGGCGTGGGTCTTGTTCTATGTATTGTTGTTTTGGGGTTTTATAGTTAGGGTTCTGTTTTGGTGTTTTCATATTAGGGTTCTGTTTTGGGGTTGAAAATTAGGGGTGTCGTTAGGGGTTTTTTTTCCCTTGCATGTTCAATCCATGTGTTTTCTTTGTCTTGTTCAGCGTGTTGTTGTTTTGGGGTTTAAAATTAAAGTTCTGTTTTGGGGTTTACTGATTATGGTATAATTAGGGTTTTGTTTCCCTTGCAAGTTTAATGTATTGTTGTTTTGGGGTTTCAAAATTAGGGTCTGTGTTTTGGGGTTTACAAGTCAGCTCTCAGATTAGGGTTTCATTAGTGGTGTTATTAGGGTTTTAGGGTTCTATTTTGGCTTGCATCTTAAATGTATTGCTTGTTTATTGTGGTTTTCAGTTTGCTTAATGTAATAAGTACTAGCTTTTGTGTTAATATTGTTTTTTATTATATTTGGTGTTCATTGCATACAAATCCGTGTTTTCATTATATTTGGTATTGTTTGATAATTTTGCATATTTAGCTTTTCAATGATACATCATTTTCCTAATACATGGGAAAGTAACTTTAAGTTGATTTCTTCATAGAAGTTGCATAATAGGTCATGTTTTGCTAAAATGCAATGAAATTTTTGAAAAAATTAGTATGAATTGAATAAGTTAATGGTTTATGTTAGGCATTTTATGGTTTCAAAGCTAATTAGCACTTGTTACATTTGAATTCCAGATTTTGGGTTTGAGTTCAATGATAAGTTTCAATTTTGTCAATGCGTTGCTTTCATTTTGTATATATGTGTTACGGTTTGTACTTCAGTTTTGTAATTTTGTTACAAATTTGTTCACTTTTTCATTTGTAACTACTTTACTTGATTTTGGGTTTGGGATGATACTTTGGATTCAATTATGTCAATGTTAGGGTTATATTCTTGAATATGTGTTGTCTTTGTTCAATTATGTCATTCGTTCAGCCTTCCCATTTTGAGGAGAAGTATGAGGAAAGGAGAAACGAAAAATTATACCATTTGTTTGAAAGAAAGGGTGAAAAGATGAGTTATCAAATTCATGACCATTGTCACATTGAAAAGATTTTACTGCTCTTTGAAATTGAGTTTTGACATAATTATGAAAAAGGAGGAATTGGTTGAAAACATCTGATTTAGCACGGAGTGGAAAAAACCATAAAAATGTGTAAAATCATCAAGAAAAAGTGTGTAATATTTAAAACCACTAGAACTAATAACCGGAGATGTCCATAGATCAGAGTGTATTATTTCAAAAAGAAAAGATGTACGTGACTAAGAACTATGAAAAGCAAGACTATGATGTTTTCCTAATTGACAAAGCATGACACAGACCGTCAGGTTTAGTCTTATTACAAGAAAGAAAATTTCTAGAAAATTAAAAATAACAGAGCTGGGGTGGCCTAAACGATGATGCCAAATGGTGGAGCCAACAGCAACGAGAGAGACAACATATGGAGATGGAGACGATATGGAAAAGGTGGACATGGGATAGAGGTCATCGGTGCTATTACATCGAATGGTTTAGATCCCTGTTACTAGATCCTTCATAGAGAAACCATAAGGGTCAAATTCAATGAAACAAGAATTATCTTTAGTGAATTGACGGACCGAAATTAAATTTTTAATAATATGAGGAGCAAGAAGAACGTTATTAAGAGAATAAGAAGAGGACAAAGAATTAATTTGAGAACGTCCCATATAAGTAACAAGAAGAGAAGCGCCATTACCAACAATTATTGAACTAGAATTTACACAAGGTACGAAAGAAGAAAGCATAACTGGGGAGGAGGCCATATGAGAGCTTGCACCCGTGTCCATGTACCAATCATCATTCGGTTGTTGAAGAGTCATAGTAGAGAACAATTCTGAGAGGTCCATAGATGGTTGTTGTTAGTGTATTGTTGGGCTTGCTGCTGGAGTAGTCTGAAAACCCAATTGGTGGGGCAAATAAGGGCCTTGGATTTGTGCTTGAGGTGGATGCACTGCTGATGTAGTCTGTTGGAGGCCCAATGGAGAAGTGTGGACTGCTGGAGGAAACAATCCAGGGGCAGGTCCAAGAATTCCAGGAACATAATTTGCACCATTGATTACACAGCGCTCAAAATTTCCTCTACCTCGACCTCTACCTTTTTGACCATTGTGGTGATTTTGAAATTTTTGAGAGTAAAAATTTTGATTTTGAGCAAGCAAAAGAGTACACTAATCAGAGAGATAAGAATTAGAGTTGCGAAGTTGACGAGTTTCATCTAAAAGTACATAGAACGAGCTTCAAGGAAGGAAGGGAATGGACTCTTATGTTGGATAATATTGACAATACTTGTGTAAGACTAGAGAAGGCCCTGAAGAGTTTGAAGAACAAGATCTTGATCAGAAATTGGTTGATCAACATCAGCAAGAGCATCAGAAAAAGATTTGAGTTTTTGACAATATTCTGTGATTGATAAATTTCCCTTCTTATAATTGGATAATTGTTCCTTTAAATGAAGTGCACAAGATACTTTATTATCACGAAAAAGAGAGTCAATTGCATCCCAAATTTCTTTGGCACTAGCACCAATTTTGAAAACATCGGAAAGAAGATCAGGATGAATTGTAGCAAAGAGCCACGTACCAACATTAGCATCAATGTGATACCATGTTGTATCGTTAGCATCAGTAGGCATAGTGGTACCATCAATATACCCAAGGACCGAATGACTTAGTCAAAGTTTGCGAAACATTTCACGACATTGTTGATAACGTGGGTCCTTGATAATTAACTTAATAGGTACAAAATTAGCTGTGTTGGTAACAATATATGCAGGATGATAAAGAGAAGAATTACTTGATGCTTCAGTGGCCATAATATTTGGAAGAAGGAAAACAAATTAGAAGGAACCAGATATTAAAAAACTGAAACAAAAATGAAGACTAAAAAAAAAGGAGCAAAGCTCTGAAAAGCAAAGGAAAGAAAGAAATAAAGATTCAAGGAAAATGAAAGGTGGTAGTAAGCAGAACCACTCACAATGATGACAAGATATTAGCTTTGGCAGAGGAAATAAGAGTTCCGAAATCAATGATTCAATATTCTGTTTCTGAAGGAGGTTGTACGATGAAATTTTGTGCTGAGAGGGATTAGCTGTGATGAGGAACAGACTGGTAAGAAAGAAAAATTTAGAGTTTTGTAGGCTCTGATACCATGTTAGAATGTAATTCCCTTTTAGGGTTTCTATTGTATTGCATAGGTTTAACTAGAGTACAGTAAGAATACAATTACAAGTAGAATTACCTAATACAAATAAATATGTAAATAGGAAACTAATAAATAAATGAATAAAACTAATATGATTTATAATCTATCTAACAAGAATAATTATATGGTAGGATAATTGAGAGAGTGTAGTTAAAATTAATGAGAGTAGTGAAGAAGATGAAGATGGTAGTACAGTGGAGGGTTTGGGTTTGGGTTCTAAGAAGAATACGGCGGGTTCCTATGCATCTAGGAATATTGTGCCTTCTTAGGTATGTGTTTTCTAGTTCTATGTCCTATAGGAGTTAGAGTTACTTCCTTCCTTGAGTAGCTGCGATTTCATGTTGTTGAGCTGTTGGAGGCCACAGAGCAGCAGTGCTTTTTGTTTTAAATTTTTAGTTTTTTTTAAATTATTCTTTTGCCACGTCATTTAATGAATGTGTGTCTAATTGGGCTAGGTCAGCGCAATTTTGCCATGTCAGCATGGAAGAGTCCACGTCATCAATGGTTAACGACGAATTTGACGGACACTAACTGTAGATACTTAATTGGATACAAAATTGAAGTTTAGGTACTAATTCTAGTAGAATAAAAGATTGGGTACCAAAATTGCCTTTAATATGAATAAATAGGACCTTTGCGCCATGGCAGCTAACTCTGTCGTGACAAGAATATAGTTTTCGCGACAAAACTAAGGACATGTGCACGTATTGATGGCTGGAAAATGTTCGCAAATGGACTTGGTCACTATCTTCGTCGCTATGGGACTAGAGATATGTGCGTACATGGATGGCTAATGAACGTTTCTTATATGGTTTTGGCTCTAACTCTACACGAAAACAAAAAGCTTGTTACAATAAGATTAGGTTGGAGTCTTGGAGGGGTGTCGGGCAGCTTTCAAATGACCTTAGTTTTGCCCAACATTGACTTGGTCTTGCTTTAATGACTTTTAGGCAAGCCAATGGCCTCAGAAAATTTTTCCATGGTTGGTGCTCACATGGTCTTGGACTAACTCTCGACGGTATTGGGTATGATCAACAGACTTAGAGCGAGGTCGATGGACTTGGGTACTACCGATGGACATTGGAGCGGCTAATAAACTTGGCCCAGCCAAAAAAATTGGGCGCAGCTGATGGACTTGATCGATAGTCATGGATGTAACCAATGGTCATGTGCTTTAAGCACATGCATTGGAACCACTTTAGATCCGCGTTTCGGGAGCAAGCCCGCATAGCGTGTTTTTGTCGTCGTGGGATTGATATGATGTGATGCTTGAACACCACATATCAGTCGTGATTTATCGGATAGACTTAAGATATTCTATGTATCATCAAGTAGAATTTATAAAATAGTCACGTGGGTTCAAAACATGAAATGAAGAGTTTTCTTATTACACATGATAATTTATAAAATGAGATGATCATAGACGCCATGAATGTTTACATGAGATGTTACATTACTTAGTGATTTGCCTTTTGACTTTTGGTCAAATGTGAGCACACTAGGACTGTGAGTGTAACGTATTCTTGTCCATGTAAGCAATGGTATCTAGCCTAGTGTTCAAGTTCTTTGTCCAATTTGTTCTAAGTGTCAAATGTCAAGTCCCAATTCAAATCTCCTTCCAAGAAAATGTAACTTCAATTCGAGTGAACCTATGGTTTGTGAGAAGAGAAACACATCAAAGGAACAAAGAACTTGGGGTGGTGTTCCCAGGACTCCACCTCAGGCATGAGAGTAAGTCCTTGTATGGGAAACATGAATGCTCTGTAGAAGTTTTCTAGAGAGATAAAGGTAGATAGCTAAGTGAATGTGAATAATGAGATTGGAATCAATATTGGGATCCCTTTTCTTACCAAGGGTTTGTGTATTTATAGGCTCTTACCATCTAGCATCGCATTTCGTGACTTGTTTGGTTGATCAAGATGTAAGCCTCATCAAGGCCCATTTATCTTTTCTAGCCCACTTAGCCCATTGTACTAATGTAGCCCATTTGTGGTCTTGGGCCTCTCCTTTCCTCCATACGCATTGCTCAAGCGTTCTGGTGAGGAGAGGGTGTCTCGTAAGCCTCTTGTAAGATGAGATGACTCACATAACCCATTGTGACCCACTGCCTCGCGGGACAGTGTCATGGGTGTTTGGGAGTGTTGAGGTTGTAAAGGCAGGTTGGAACGTCTCGAAGGTAATCCGGCGAGGCAGAACCCTTGTAAGAGCATTGTTGAAATGCATGGTGTCGTGGGATGTTGTCTGAGGTCGAAGGGAGTCGAATGTTAGGTGTTGAGGGCACGGAACATGCTGACTAAGCTAGAACGGACTAATGTTACAACATGTGTGCTAAATGTCGTGACATTTGGGGTCTACGCGTCTGCTAACCTCACACGTAGGGTGCCCATGTCGCAACATGGGGCTTGTGTGTCATGACATTGGGGGCTTGTCCGGTGTTCGGTCTCGCGCACAATGTCCTCATGTCATGGCATTCGAGGTTTACACAACCCTTGAGGGTCTATTCATATTGCTTTGGCCCTTGGCTTATACTTGGTTTGCCAAATGCTTGTGAGGCTATCTTGAGTGCTTTAGGCTCTCTTGAATAGTTTGTGGCCTCCTTGGGGTGATGTCATGTGCATGTAATCCTTGGAGGGTCAATTTTGTGTTGCCTTGCCTGGGTGAGGGGTCTAGCGTAGGAAGTAGGCTCTTGCTCATATGAGCTCTCCAAGCTTCCACATGAGTTGAGTGATGTCTTAGTTGGCTGATTCAGGCCAGTAGTGACTGACATGGGCCAAGCCTTGGAGGCGACTCCTTAGGCCCAAGTTGAGTGTCCTAGGTGACATTAGCCAGCCATGTGTCGTCTTGTTAGTGGTTATGAGACAAATGATTTTTCAAGTAGCATCACTTCAGTTTTATGGGAAGCACAAAAGAAATTATTATGCAAGTGTTGCTTTACTACTAGCATAGTAGACACACTTGGTTTGCATCTTTGCTAAACATGAGAATTGATAACATAACTTCATGCACTATCTAGTTGTATTATCTTCTAACATTCTTGTGCAGCTTTAGCAACTTGTTAGGAGCTATGAAAAGCCATGAACAACGTTGCGTATTATGGGTGGGGGTTGTAGTATGATGAGTTTTTTTGTTTTTATAAGCAAAATGTACTTTTATTAATCAAGAAAGAATACTAAAGAATCCCAATAAGATACTATAAGAGTACAATACACCAAAAAACATAATACAAGCTTATATGCCTTTTTGAACGGGGTCAATGTGAGCACACTAGGAGTGTGAGTTGTAGTAGTCTTTTTGTCCACATAGAAAGGGTAATTAGTGTAGTGTCCATGTCCTTGTCAAATTCTTCTAAGTGTCCAACTTTATTCAAGTGTCAAGTGTTAAGTCTTGAGAGTTTAGATATGGTGTGTAGAGTCTTAAGTCTAGATTCCCCTTTCAAGCTAAGGTGTCCAAGTCTAGTCTCCTTCCAAGAAAAGGTAACTCCAAGTAGTGTTGACCAGTAGTCTACGAGAAGACATCACACCAAAGGAATGAAGACTTGGGGTGGGGTTACTAGGACTCCTCCTCATGCGTGAGAGTAAGTCCTTGTATGGTAATAAGAGAGCTCTAGAGAGCTTTTCTAGAGAAAGAAAGTCTAGAGAGATAAGCAAATGTGAATAATGAGAGTGGGATTGAGATCCCTTTCTCTTTGGAAGAGGGGGGTATTTATAGGCTCATACCATCTTGTGCCATTTGTCAACGCCTAATTGGTTGGTGAAGATGGAAAACCCACTGAGGCTCATTTGGCCTACTTGGCCCATTTTGCTCATCAAGCCCATTTGTAGTTTTGTACGCGTTGCTCGTGCGTGCTGGTGAGGCGGGCGTGTCTCGTATGCCCCTTGTGAGATGTGATGACTTGACCTATTGTGAGCTAGTGCCTCACAAGGCATAGTCATGGGTGTGGGAGTGTTGACGTTGTGATGTGTTGTTGAAATGTCTCTTGGAGTTATTTTGGCAAGTATGAAGTCTTGTAAGAGTCTAGTCCGGAGTGGCTTGTGATGCCCCATCTCTCTTCTTGCTATTGGAAAGGTGTTGGAAGGCAATGCCTTGCTTGAAGGCGTGTGCTTCATGGGGAGTGCAAGGGTCTTGCTTGTAAGCTTGTGTCCCTTTGGGGGTGCAAGGTTCTTGCTTGTAATCTTGTTCCCCTTGGGGGAGGAGTGAGCTCCTAAGCTTCCCAAGTTGTGGTGAGGTATTCATTACAAGCTTGGGAGCTCTTTGTCCATGATGACAAAGAGTTCCTTGTCCATGGTAAGAAGGGGCTTCTTGTCCATGGTGAGAGAAAAGAGCTTGTCCATGGTGAGAGCAAAGAGTTTGTCCATAGTGAGAGCGAAGAGCTTGTCCATGGTGAGAGCGAAGAGCTTGTCCATGGTGAGAGCGAAGTGCTTGTTGCTTGTCCATGGCTAGAGCGAAGTGCTTGTCACTTGTCCATGGCTAGAGCGAAGTGCTTGTCGCTCGTCCATGGTTAGATCCAAGTGTTTCTCGCTTGCCCATGGTTAGATTGAAGTGCTTGTCGCTTGTCCATGGTTAGAGTGAAGTGTTTGTCGCTTTTCCATGGTCAGAGCGAAGGGTGACAAGGTTCACAAGCCTTTGTAGGTGTACATGTGAGGCTTCAGGATAAGAGGTCGAACGTCGTGGAGTGGGAGGAGCACGCTTGTCCGGTTTCGGTGTGACGTGGCTTGTCTGGGCAGACAAGCTTACTTGTCCTGAAACCATGTGTTGTCTCAAAATATTCGCAAAGATCTATCTTCGAATCTCTTTAAAATCTAGTCCTTGGCCTCTATAGACTTTAGACCAACAACTTTCAGCCTCTACATAGTGTTGCAACCCGTATGCGGCTTTGCAAGCCTCCCGTCTATGTTTGCTTGTAATGCTACCATAAAAATCATAACTCTCTCTGCTAATGAGATTGTGACACGTGACCACCTAAGTACCACGTCATCAACCCGGATCCGATAAATGCGTTCTTTAACCATGTTTGGTGTAGTTTCTAGCCTTAGAAGCCTTCCAGATCATGGGTCACCTGTGACTGCTTGATAGATTTAGAGGGTAGTTTTCAGTAATTATCCCCTATAGTTTTTCCAAATAATGATAACATTATGCAAATGCGACTTTGAAATACAAGAAACTATATATATATATATACATATATGCACAGTAATAATGTTACATTACACACTTTGAGTTCGTATTGTAACCCTTGAAAATCAGCTATACAGTTACAAATATATCCAACCATTAAGATTGGGCATCTTTGAAAAGTTCTCGCCACTTCTGTGGATCACTTCCCGGACCTTCACCCTGTAGTAAAGTACAAATTTTCAGTCCTGGAGCTGAAACATCTCAAATGCAACAATTTAATAAAATTTGTGACAAGCAAATATGTATACAAGTTTATCATTTTTACATTTGTTGACCCTTAAAAGATCATTTCTGCAATAAATTGCCTGGAAGGGTAAAATGCAATCATCAATTTATATATTTATTTGATCATCTTTGCAGAGTTACCTCAACAGAGTTGATTTCATAGGCCTGGCCTTGAGTAAATTCTATGTCCAGGGCTTGTATACAAGCTTCAGCAACTACAATCCTGCTGGCCTCTCCAACAAGTTTGTCTCCTGCAAAGCCAAAGAAGAAAAGAAATGCCACTCGTGTATAAACAGCCCGTAATATCAGTATCTATCTGAGTACCAAGAAATGCGTACCAAGTACTAACAATCACGCAACAAAAAAAAGGGTAAGAGCCAAACTCAACTAACGAGGTTGACTACCACATCACATGGACCGTGATTCCCAACAGTCGCTCTTACCGTTTTTTCTTTTGGTAGAAAAGTCAATTTGATCCTGACCTTTTGTGACTTGTCCCATTTTGATTCTTTAACTTTTTTTAACCCAAAATAGTCTCTGAACTTTTATATATTCACCAAAAATGGTCTTTGCTATTAGAGTTTATATCATAAGCTCATGGAACAAATTAAGTCCATATTTAATGGTTCGGAGACCAAATTGGGTCCAAACATGAAAGTTGAGGGACCATTTTGAGTTAAGAAAAAATTTAACGACTAAGGATCAAAACACAAAAGTTCAAGAACCGATCAAGTCTTTTACCTTTTCTTTAATCATATTAAAGTTTAGGGTAAAACACAGTTTACTCCTATCAATTATTCACTTATTACACATAACTATTAATTTAGGTTCAAAACATATAACCCCTACTAACTTACCATTTATAACGGTTCTGTTAAGTTTCACTGTTAGTTGGAGATAATATTTATTCAGTTTGCCAAACATGCCTTAAGAGAAAATTATGCATGTTTAGTCATTATACCCTAAATTATGCATGTTAACTTTTATTAGAAGGTAAAAGTTTGCCACACCACATAGGGGTTTTGATAACTCAAACTTTATGCTAGTTATTGGACCCTAAATTATGCACGTTCAGTCATTATTTGCTCTATTTTAGTACTTGACATGCTCTTGTTTCAGTGCTAATTGCCTAAAACGGTGTTGTGACGTGTTTGGGTAGCATAAATTGAACTTTGTGATATTTTGTTGATTATGCATGAATTATAGCTTAATTGTGCCAATTAATGTGTGTTTTAGTGTTTATTAATTATCATGTCAGAATACACAGGAATGAGCATGATTGGAAGCCGAAAAACCAAAATTAAAATCTAAAACGTCATAATAGGTGCCTGGCGCAGCAGCCTCAAGCTCCACCGCCACGACGCCTCAGCCACGGCCATCCACGCCTAAGCGTCAGGCATCTGTGCCATAGCGCCGTAGCACCACCACAGCATAGCCATCGCCGCAACCTCAGTCATCCACGTCGCGGCGCCCAAGAATTAGCCGAGTTAAAATTTCAAACTCGAGTCAACGAGCTAAATCACACCCGCTGATCTCGCCAGTCAGTGCAGTCATCGGGTCAAGCATGACGTGCCACTGCGTGGCCCACTAACAGAATGCCTATAAATAGAAAATGAAGGTTAAGGGTCAAGGGTTTTGGAGCTTCACACTTCTTCTGCACTTCCTCTAAACCATTTTCAAGTCCAAAGAGCATCTCTATCTCCCCACTTCATCTTCTTCTCATCCCATTCTTTATTTCACTTGAATAGTTGCACTTTCAGTTCTAGTTTGGGTGAAGTCTTGTAATAGATCATTATTGAAGTTTAGGCTCAATTGTTGAGATCATATACTTGCTGGATTGTTCATTTATTTCTTGTATTTCCATATTCGATTCAGTATAAGTTCATTGTTCTTCATTGCTTCAATTACTCCTATTGCTATTAATTCCTTAATGCCTGATTTAGTTATGTTCATGTTGATTATAATTGTTGTTGAAACCATAACTATGATCAACTAACCTCTAAGTGATAGGGATGTAGTTCATCATAGGGAGATGGGTTGAAGTGCTTCTTAATTGCCTTAGTATGATTTTCAATGTAGATAATTAATTATGACGTTTCGTTGGGTGCATAGCCTTCATGTGGCATGGCCACCCACGTTCAGATCAATAGCACGAGTCTTGCCTTTACCAGAGGACTGTTCGTGCAGATCGAGCCGTTTAATAGGATGACTCTTTGGAAGTAATAATTCCTTGAGCGTCCATTTTAAGTCGGGTGCAAAGCTAGGGTGTATGTATGCCTTTTGTAGTTGTTAACACAATTAAATATTTAGTTAAATATTTCTGTACATATCTAACTGCATCTTAGATAGTTAGAGATTTGAATTTTGTATATCCTAGGTGTATGGGATTTAGCTCTGATCCTACTCTTGAGGGATTGGATTGTAACTCTAGCTGTATAAATACCTTAAGCTTTCTCTAATGAATTATTCAAGGTTTTCAGCTAATTACTTTCTTTCATGGAATCAGAGCCCTCTGAGGTCTAATTTCTTTTTCGTTGCCCATCATCTTCTTTTGGCATCGGTTTTTCACCATGCGCAGCGAATCAACTGTCACTCAAAATCCTCTGGTCAGTCAGTCCTATGGTGATAACTCATCCCTTATCATCACCAGTCACAAACTTGACGGACAAAATTTTCTTCCATGATCCCAATCTGTCCTCATGGTCATTGGTGGCCGGGACAAGCTTGGATATATCACTGGCGATGCCGCTCGCCCTGAATCAACTAAACCTTCCTAAGCTTCGTGGGAGCTCAATAGCTCTATTGTGATGGCGTGGCTCACCAACTCAATGGAGCCACACATTAGCCGGACGTATCTCCTCCTTAAAATTGCCAACGAAATTTGGGATGCCGTCACAGAGAATTATTCCGATTTGAAAAATTTGTCCCAAGTCTTCAAACTCAAGATCAAATTGAAGGAGATACGACAGGAGTCTTTGGAGGTTACAACCTACTATAATTCACTAAAAATATTGTGGCAAGAGCTCGACATGTTTTATGAGAGTGACTTGGGGGGGTGGAGAGCACAAGAAATTTAAGGCTCACCTTGATAAGGAGAGACTTTATGACTTTCTCGCAGGTCTTAACCGTGACTTGGACGAGGTCCGAGGTCGTATTATTGGCCGACGGCCACTGCCTTCAATCGGTGAGGCCTTTGCCGAGGTTCGTCGTGAGGAGAACCGTCGTGGTGTCATGCTCGGGAGCACCAAACCCGGGCCAGCAGTAACCAATAATGGCGATTGTCCCATTGAGACAACAGCTCTTTATAGCAGGGGTACTCCGCCGCGAACTTCTGCCCAGGGTCCTCCCTTCTCCGGAAATCGCCCCTGGTGTAACCACTGCAATAGGACTAGTCACACACGAGCCACTTGTTATCAAATCCATTGGATTCCCGAAGAAGCATTCTTCATCGTCCTCACAGGATCACAAAGCTCTGACAACTTCTACCAACGAATCTGCACCTACGAATCTGACCAATGTACAACTCACAAAGGTACAACTGGAGTCTCTACATAAACTGGTCCAACAATCGTCTCATGTCCAAGGTATTACATTTAAAGTTTCTGCCTCCTCGAATCCTTCTTCTTCTTGGATTTTAGATTCGGGGGCCTCAAACCACATGACAAGTGAGTCTTCATTATTGGACATCAGCCACGGGTTAAGGTGGCTGATGGACATTTCTCCTCAGTTGTTGGTATTGGTTCGCTCCGCCTCTCGCCTTTTATTACACTGAAATCTGTGTTACATGTGCCGAATTTGTCCTGCAATTTACTATCAGTTACTCAATTTACTCGAGATCATAATTGTTGGGCTAATTTTTCATCAAATAATGCTAAATTGGCTGTCGGACTGTACTTATGGCAGGATCACGCTCCTGTGAATGAATTTTCTGCACTTTCCAGTTCTTGTAATAATGATGTCCTCTTACGGCATCAACGTCTAGGTCACCCATGTTTTCGGTACCTTAAACTCTTGTTTCCTCAGTTATTCATTAATAAAAAGGTTGATTTGTTCCATTGTGAAGCTTGTCAAA